>JAHZMT010003961.1:0-27605 GCA_027743785.1 Sinhomidia bicolor
GCGTGAATTATCACTACACAATACATATTAGTTTGTGTGAATATCGGGTGGATTCAATGTTTCCAACAGAAACTGTGTGAAATTGAAGAAATATCTCTCATTAAGTGGACGGACCTTATGGCTGTGCTATTCCCAGACAGATTTAATGTTATTCTGATCTCTCCTGATAGCAAGCTTTAATAGATTACTAGGAAGAAAGTGTAAAAAAAGAACAAGGTTTTCTTGGTAATTTTAACTGTTGTTTTATGAATTGGCGTACGTGAGAGAATAATAATAGTAGTAGAAAAAACACATTCTAATACGCATGAATGAGAAAATATCGATGAATGACTAATAAGCACCAGCTGTTTTTTTCTC
The DNA here is from genome assembly GCA_027743785.1 of Sinhomidia bicolor. Lineage (NCBI taxonomy): Eukaryota > Metazoa > Arthropoda > Collembola > Entomobryomorpha > Entomobryidae > Sinhomidia > Sinhomidia bicolor. The sequence continues at coordinate 358 of JAHZMT010003961.1, forward strand.
TTATTTTCGCTCGGTAATCTAGTAAGCTTAAATAAGAATATAAAACGAATAATAATAATATTAATAATAATACCTACCTATTCTAGCTAGGTATTATTTTATTATTTTTTTGCACAAGTGTGTGTGTGTGTGGAGTAAAACCTTCAATATGCATGGAAGAGAGTAAATGATAAAAGGGGAAAAGTGGGAGGAAGAGGAGGAGATGAAGGAAAAGAGGAGAACACAGCTACCAAGAATTTTTTTTTCCTAATGGTAGGGAAATGTTGTTGTTATTGCTGTTACTGCTCTGCTCCCTGTTAAAAAATTTTTTTTGGTGCATACTTTCCTTCATCATCATCATCATCAACAACATCACCGTCATCCTGATTCTTTCACTCACTCATTTTATTGAACAAGTCTTTTTAATGGTGCTTTAGCACGGAAAACGGAGTGGAAAGCAGAAAGAAGAAGAAAAAAAACAGCAAACGTACGAAACCAAGTAGAGTATAGAAATACGGAGGAAAAAAAGAAAGAAAATTGTTTTTAATGCAGAATTTGCCATGGGGAGGAGCAGTAGGAGGCACACAAACTATGCATCTTTTTTTCTCTCTTCATATTTTCCACAATTCACGCTCTTCAAACTACAGCTAATGGTATCTGATAATGGAAGTAGATGAAAAAGAATATAAAAATGATATGCAGGTATTTATATAGTTATTACATTATACACCACCGTTGCTACTTGATCATCATCATGCCAGCAGAGAAAGAAAATTGCTGCAAAATATATTTACATGATGGGGAAAGAAATGTGGAAAAAATTATATATACATTTATATGGCAGGCAAGATGAGTTTGATAAGAAAGTATCAATTTTCGTAGTATATATTTTTTTTATGTAGCTGCTTCACTACTACTAATAATATTATGCATCATTATTTAATCATGCTAATCAATATTATTATATCGTTTTACAAAGAATTGATTTTAACCAAGCGACATGTTTAGAAGGGCAATGTTCTCGCCGAGAGCAAGTGACTGATGCTCACAGTATGATAAATCGATCAATAAAAGTTTGCCGTTAAAAATCAACGAATAGTAATTTGGTGGAAAGTGTTGAAGGTTGGATAATAAAAATTGATTTTTATTTTTTTGCTCTCATACCTTGCTGAAGATAGAGACCAGAACCAGGTTGCAAGTGGTAGGCAGCTGGGTGCGTGTCCGAGTCTCCGTCCATATCCCCAACGTATGCGGATTTTAATGATCGCAAAACTCCATTCATTCTCATTGGGATTTCCGAGGGTGCAGGTTCTGGTGGAGAGTCTTGTCCTCCTGAAAGAACGTACAAAAAGATGAAAAGCAGTCAATATAACGAACGCAAATGGTAAAAGAATTGGCGCATGTAACGTATGCGTTTTTTTGTTTTTGCCTAGATTTCGGTATTAGGTTATCAGCTAAACAGAAGAATAATAGCAAATTAAAACAAAAATATTAAACGATGGTTAGATAATGATGATGGAAAAGTGGGCGTGCGTGTGGGATGAAAGTAAGAAGCAACGACAAACCTAAAGTCTTAACTTGGACTACTACAACAAGTATACTTTTCATGACAGGATATTTTTTTCTTCTTCTTGTTCCTGTCCTGAGAGTCCTGAATGAAAATTAAAGAAGAAGAAAAAGAAAGTCTATCTATGGAATCGGGTCTCGCTTTGCACATATAGCTTCTTGACTAAAAAAAGAACAAAGAACAAAAAAGACTCTACAGACGGCAGCGTTTCTTCAAAAGCGCTGCTTCTTCGTTTATATTCATAATGGAAAAGATGAGGAGATTCGCCAAGCACACAAGAACTTAAAGCTGACGAAAAAGAAAGTTTTCAAACTTTTTGGTTGATCGCATCGCGAACACATATACACACACACAAAGGTTCAACATTACGATCAGCATCGTCAGTTTTCTTCTTTTTTTCTGCTGCACACACTCATGCTCTTCCTTTCTTCTACTGCTTTTCCGTTTCCTTCTTTTACACAAGTTGAATAACGAAGCAAGAAAAGCAGCAATCAAATTCAAATCAAAGACGTGGTGCACACACACACACACACCATTTATCAACTAGTTGTGGTGAAAATAGCGTTTCTTCTTGGCGTCCCTTCTGTTTGTTATGAGTGAAAAGAAATTCAAAACGAAGAAGAAGAAGTAGTAGTAGAGTTGTATTTCAAAATGGCTTAAACAATTCATCTATATACGTTTCATCGCTCAATCTTTTAAAATAGCAAAGTTATATAAAATACGCCTCAAATAAAACGCAGCAAACCGTGAGGAAAGAGAGGAGAAGGAGGAGAAGAAAAAAAATTAGCTTGTCGTCAGCCTCCTCTTTTCGTCTCTTCGCTTTTTAACTTATCTTCTTCTTACTACTTCATTTCTCCCTCATACTTACGATACTTCTACATTTTATGTACCTTTTATCTCTTCCCAATTTCTGGCTTCTACTTGAAGAATTAATGATGATAATAGCTTCTTAGCTGACTTGGAAAGAGAGGAAAAGTAGTAAAGAGTTTGAATAGTAGTTGGCAAGAGGTTGCTAAAGTAAAGGGTTGTCTACAAAAGCTGCTATATATATTTTTTTTGTTAAGCTCTAGAACTTGTTCCGAACCGTATTTAAAAGTATTGACCAATTCACTGCAAAAAAATATTGAATGAAGGAAAAATAAATGCACGAGTAGTAGCAGCAAATAGATCTACATTGTAGAACTTCTTTTTTCTTCTAAACTCTAAACTTCAAGCCAATTTGCTGTTAGATGGCAAACGAACACTTGAACAAATAGAGCCTTTCTTTAGCCCATCAGCAAGATTTCACTTTTCTTTTGCAAGTCAACTGAAACAGCAGACAAACATGCTGACCTTCACACACTGTCCTCCACCACACTCATTATAGTCGCCATCGTTCTCTCTGTCCCGTAAACTTTTCCCGTAAAAACAACTTGTCATCAGATTCTACTACTACAAACGCGTCGTTTCAATTCATCACACTCACAAAAACTCCTCCAACCAGATCGATCACACAAAACGATTATACTTCTATCACCACTATTTGGTTGTCACCAGCACATGAAAGTAGGTACACCAATTTCAAAGCATTTTACCTACGAAAAAATTAAGCATTTGCCTATTTTTACTCAAATCTAAATAGTTCCCAGTGGTGGGTTCTCTTAGGCATTCATTTCGGGGAAAAAATGAATTGAGGAATCTTCTTCATCCTTTCTGTCCCACATTAATTGCACCATTTTCCCCCTCTAACTTATTTATTACCTCTAGTCATACATATTACATACAAACCTTTTTTCATACTATATACTTTTTTCCATTTGACATTTTCCAACCAGACCATTCTATTATTTTCTTATAGATACCAAATTGCTAGGCTAACGCGAAGAAAAAAAGGAGTGTCCTCCTCCAAGTCATTACTATCATCATCACCAGTGTATTCCAATCACATATCTCATTAGTTTCTGCGAATAAATAACGTTGATCAATGGATACGACCATTACTAGCCCCTCTTTGACAACACACCATTGCCATCACCACGACCAACAACACCATCCAAGACGAGAGGAAAAAAACGAGTTATTTTTTTGGTGTGGCTTATTCATTCCTTCTGAAAATTTCCTTCCTTCCTGTGCACCACTCTCCTTATAGCTTTACTCACTTTGTCAGTGTGTGAGTGTGTGTGTGTGTGTCTTCGTCTCCAACTGAGCAGCAGCATGGAATGGACTTGCTCCTGTTATTGGCCCATTTAAAGGACATTTTGTTGGATAAATATAAGTGTGTATAGAAAAGGAAGAAGCAGAAAAAACTCATCTTTTCCATCATGATGAGATGACTCGACACCATTATAGGATTTTAATGGAAACGCATGGCTGAATTATACAATGTTATTTTGGTGAAGAAAGAACAAGAAGCTATTTTTGCCCCTTTCTTTTTTTCTTTCTCTCCGCCGCGTCTCCATCTGCTTTTTTCCTTGCTTTTCCTGTTCGATTCCCAATTTTGCTCCCTTCGAAAATTGGATACTGAAGTTTTCACCATGATCATCATCAGGTTCACAATATATTTTATGCTCATATGCGTGTCATGCGTGCATTATGTGCCAAGCAGCATTATATTATAACCTTAACTTACATACGTATAGCCACCACCAAGCATTTTTTTCTACTTTGTCTTCTGTTTTATTCTCCCATTTCAAAAATTGGCTTATTGGATTTGGATTGGTGGATCGAGTGTAAAAAAATAAGCTTGAAGAAGAAAAAATACATATACGTATTATATATATATATATATAAATATTGCTGCCCATTCTCCCATTAAGTTCTCTGATCAGTTCACGCAGCAAAGTAGGGAATCAAACAACCCTTCTTCCTTTCTTTCTATTTTCTTTCATTTTCCCCTCAGAAAATGGTATGCGAAGCGATGTGATGATGATATCGTTCATTAAATTACTTTATTGGAGAAACAAGAAGAGACACAAGAGAACATCACATGCGCTTCTTTTCTCTCCTTCTAAGGACAGAAATAAGATAATATGCATGCATGACCCCAACTTTAAGTATGGATCCATTCTCGCATTCTCAGGGTTTCCTTCAATCCATACACTCTTTTTCTCTTCTTAAACATGGTTATCCAATAAGTTGTGGGATGCGTGTTTTGTTTTTGAGATCCTGGAAATTGTCTTCTTGTTCCAAGGTATAATAATAATAATAAGGAGGAAATAACGATGGCTATCAGGATTCATATGTGCACTCACATTCATGTAAAAATATATTTATATGACAAGATACTTTAAAAGCTCTACTCAATGCTAAAAGGATACAAATTCATAAAAAAACAAGGAAAAAAATGAACAGTTTTTTTCTTCATCTGATGGCCTCGACTTTCTTACATTTTCTATGTTTTCTCAAGCATAAAAAGACCGTTCTACCAGTTTCCATCATTCAAAATGGAAAAGTGGTTTGCTCCGTTTACATTTGTTAAAGGGCAGATTTTATCATATAGATAAAGTCACGGTGCATTTTACTTGCGTTGTATTTACATACTGATCGCTTATGATATTCATTACTACATACTTGTACAATGCAGATTTTTTTCGGGAGAGAAATGAGAACACCACCACTACCGGTAACCGAAAAGTGTTGCTTTGTCATTTTAAAATATTTATGAAAAAGTTTCAACAAAGTGATGCTTTTAGCAATGATAAAAAGTAGTAGTCGTTTTCAAAAAAACTAACAAACACGTAGAAACCTACAAATTTTGGCACAATGTGAAATCGTCACAGTGGCAAAAAAGAAAGAAATGAATTGTGTACGTGGTTTACTGTCAACTAGTGTAAAAAAAAGTAAGTCACATGCCTGCACTTCAACTTACTACTACTACTACTACCTTGCCACTCTACTAGTGATAGTATTAGAAGTAGTACACAGATACCTGTTTTCGAAATTTGATAGTTTTCAAAGCAGGAGAGAGAGAAAAAAAGAAGATAAAAATGGGAGCACTTTGCTTGTTGACACATTTTTTTTCTACTTGACTTGAAATGATGTATTCTTTTAGAATTTTAAAAACTCCACCAATTTGACATGTGGCTACCTACAAATCGTCCCAGTTCTCAACTGATGGCCGGGTTTACAACGAGATTGTGCTATTTCTTCTTTGACAAGATTTTTTAAAGTATACATGTAAAGTATGTTTAGCACAAAGGGAAGCAGTAGTGGCAAGAGAAGACATGTAGGTATACGAATATATATATGTATACATCCTGAAAAGAGAGGAGAAGGGAGGAAAAAGTGGGCAAAGTGGTGGAGGGAGGGAATTTCGCACTTTAAAGACATAAAAGTGTGTACACCGTGAAAAGAATAAAATATGAGCCTGTTATCCCCTTTAGCCCACAATGGCTTACTAAGTATAATACGTCTAAAGGTATTTTTCACACGAACCAGACAAGAGTGGTAGCAAGCTACTCAGGGAATAGGAGAAGGAGAAGAGGAAGAAAAAAACACACGATAAAAAAAATAAAAGCCAACGTACCGAAGAAGGACAGAGAACGAGAAGAAAACGATGGATGAAAAGCAGAAATGGTGTTTATTCTGTTTTACTTTACTATATACATTTATCCACGTATATATATTATAAGTGTGCATATGTATATATATTATATTGCCACTTTTTGCCATACAACATTACCGTCATTGTGATGATCATCATTGACATAAATGCTGTTGCTACTTATGCCACTACCACAAATGCTGCTGTTGTTAGCTAACATAGTAGTGATGCCTTGGTTTTGCTGACTTGATTCTTTCAATCTTCCACTGACACAACAAAATAGGAAATGAACAAATACCTTGGAAAAAATGCTATTACTTTTTAATACTGCCAAAAAATATATATAACACATGGAGCAACATTTTCTTCTTCTCTTTCTCTCTCTTTTGGACTTTCATCAGTTGTGAATTTATCTATATTTTGTGCACTTTCTTTTGCACCATTTTTTGGGTCGTTGAAAAGAGGCAGTCAGTGGTGATGGTGGTGGTATGTGTATACACGGTGTAAAATAAAGTAGTGTTTGTGCATACTACAATTTATCAGCATTTTCCCTTTCAGTTTGCCTTTCCTGGGAGTAAACTGAGTGAGTGACGTACGATGTGAAGCGTACAAAATAAATGCATGCCATTTTTATCATCATCATCCTCGCCGTCGTCCTCGTCACCATCACTTTTTGTCACGAGTGAGTCAATGGCAGCAACAACAACAGCAGCAGTAGCAGTAACGGGTAAAAAAAGAATAAATAAGTAAATTCTGCAACACCGTTCCAAGTAAAATTGTATTGTTGACGTTGATGATGCCGAGGTAGTGCTGCTGGTGGTGATGTTGATAGAAAAAAAGTGTTTTTCTTCATCTCCTTTCTTTTATTCTTCTTATGCGTCTCTCTCTCTCTCTCTCTCTCTTTTACCCATTCAATAGCATTCCACAATACAATATTCAAATTCAATTGACACTAGATCGGGCGCGCACCAACGTACATGTACGTACACATCGGTGTGGTGTAGAGAAAAAGAGAAGGACGTGGGGTTAGAGTAATATTATGCATGTGCATATCACTCTACAACTGTTTCCTCGTCTTTTCTCTCTCCTTCTTCTTCTTCTCTCTCTCTCTCTCTCTACGTTTCCCGCATTGACTCTTGATTTTTTCTCCGTTTTTTACTAAAATTTCATTTGAAAGAAAACAGCATTTTTTCTTTGACTTTCTGAGAGCGTAGGTGTAAAAAATGGAAATATCATCATCGTCGTCGTCGCCATTCTCGCAACCACCGTCATTCTCGTCCTTCTCATCTTGCACACACTTTTTTTGAAAAGTGAGGTTGAATGAATGAACAAGAGAAAATATTGACAAGTGTTCTACCACCAGAGAACAAAATTCTTACCACCATCATCTCAGCTACCACGAATACCAGTCATCCGCATACACATGAACTTTTTTTAGTACAAAAGAACGGAACCAAGTTAAAGAAAATGGCAGCAATTGAACTACCTATTTCACTAGTTTATACACACACTCACAAATAAACTTGATAGGCACGCATATATTTTAAGTAGAGTAATGTGTGTAGTCTGTATGTACATACATGTCATTTCTCTAGTATTCATGTGTACACATCTAGTAGTAAATTTAAAACTATTTCCGTTTTCATTTTCATACAGCAAGATTCTATTTTTTCTATCCTTACACCACCACCCACAACTATATCACCGCAACCTTTTTTATTTTCTTTTTTTTAAAAATGGGTGAAAATGGCAAAAGAGTTTGAAGTTGAGAGAGTCAAGCAGCGGCGGGGAGAAAAGAAATGGATTAAAATAAATGAAACGAAATTCAAAATGTTGACTATTTTCAGCCATTTTTTATATATCTATGTATGTAATGTACACATATACATATATATATACTTAACTTTCTCTACATTTCCCTTTCTCTTTTTCCAACTCTTTGTGAAGTTATGCAAAGCAATGACTTTATTTATACCCACGAATATTTCATATAATTTCCAGTGTACTTTCAAAAAGAGTAGTAGTATATGTGTGAATGCCTACATTGAATAATACCAACTTATAATAATATAATATATAGTAACAACCTATAATAGTATATATAAATAAATATGCATACATACACATGTATGTATACATATACAGCATTTACTTTTACTTGCACCAAAATATTACACCATTTTTTAGAAGGACCGCCGTTTCAATTCCCCTTTTCACTTCCGTTTCTCCTCTTTATTTCTCTTCATTTCATTCCCCAGCCTCGTTTTACTTTGTTTACAGCTTTTTTACCACATCCGACAGTTGTGATGATGTAATCCAGATACATTCACATGCATACCCAAACACATACAAATATATATATATAATATGTATATGCTTATTTCTTTCTTTTCTACGACTCATATATTCCCCCGTTTTATTTTTTTTTCAAAAAAGGAACAATAATAATACTCCAGTATTTATACCATCCAAGAGGATCGTTTCAAAAATTCAATGCTTCGTTTTACATTTTTTGTTGCTTCCGTATTTGAATAACATGAGGTGAAATGATGGTCTAACCCTAAGGAAGAATGAAAGAACCTAGTAGAGTAGCAGTAGTAGTAATATTGCTTTTTGTACGATCACCACCACGACAAAATGTTACAATTGAATGCATTTCATATGCATATGCGTCTATGTATGTATGTATGCATGTATGAAAACAACAACGACATTATATGACACCATATGAAAATTGAATAGTTTGCAATTGAGAATCGAATCGAAAAGAAGAGAGAGAGAGAGAAAAAAAACAATTGTCTGTTTTATTGTTTTTTTTCTCTTCTGTTTTTTATCTTCCTTTAACTGAGAACCCAAACCCAAAAATGAAAGAGAGCAATAACGAAAGAACAAAAATACACACTGAAAATGTCTTTATTGGTTACACTTTTTAAACTACTGTTATTTTCCAAAGTGAGTCATGAATGTAGTAGAATTATATATATGTATGTTTTATATATGGTACATCAGTAAATAATAGCAGTAGTAATATTTATATGTGTTGTATGTATGTAATAGTATAAAACGCAACATTTTACATTGTCACACAACATTGCAACTTTTAAAATAATAATAATAAGCTCTAGGAACAATGTTAGGAGAAGGGTTGGTGCAATAGGAAGAAATTGAAAGAGAAATGTGCACTTTTCTCTGTTAACTATTTAAAATGACAGGTTGTTTTTCAGGTTGCCTGGTGGTGAGATATGTGAGAAACATGGCCTGCTCTGAAATTTTTAGTGGATGATCATCATTCCAGAGAGAGAAAGAGAGTTTGGTTAAGGAGAAAACGAAAAAGGTGTGTCAGTATACAAAATGTAAATAATTTACTGAAATATTTGTGATGCTCAAAAGAATATGCAAGGTAGGTAAATGTATAGAAACAGGGACTTGGTATGATTCTCAATTTTTTAAAATATCAACTGCCCTGTCACTACCGAACGTACGGACTGATAATAACAATGATGTGTGGATAAAGACGAAGGCGAATAATATTTTACATGTAGTTGTTAGAAACATGGAAGACGGGAAGACAAACCTTTCCGTTAATAATACAAAAGCCAAATAAACATTCATGAATCATCATGCAAAACAGGGAGAAACGGGAAAGCCCTTCTCATGCATAAAAAATTATGGGCATCTATGTATCCTCATAAAAATAAATAAAGTATTGACGAGCTTTTTAACAGTCTTTGCCATTGCTCCTTCTTCCACCACCACTACCACCACTAACAACTTTTACTGTTGCCACCACTAACTTTTTAGCACAATTTCAGCATACACACTCTGTCTCTCTCTCTCTCTCACACACCATCAGACCAACAAATAATTCAAAATTGTATACATTGTGAATGCATGTATGTATACCATTTTAGGATATAAAAAGATGTGAATGATCATATATATTATTATGCGTTTTATTGTTCACTTGCTTCTATTACTACTGCTGGCAGTAATAGAACCTAAACCAACCACCTCTCTACCACATCGCCGCCACCACCACCACGATTACCTACCTACCACTGCTTTTACTGTAGTATTAGTAGTAGTAGTGATGCTTGTAAACTACTACAAGGTACTGCGCACCTATATTATTATTATTATTTGCGATTCGTTTCATGTGAAAGTCAGCAGCAGTCAGTCAGACACATTTCACAATTTTGAAATAACATTTTCGCAGGAGAATAATACTAGAATATTTTATTCGACTTTTTTTAAAAATATATTTTTTATATATTCTTTCTCTTCTTCTTTCCATTTCCTTCTATTTGAGTAAAAGTAATGGCTGCTGTCCTGTCAATAAAAAGTGATGTGCGTGTGGTGTGGTGTATGCTAATAATATGAAGAAGAAACTATGAATATTATGCGGATGTAAGTGTAGCACACAACTTTATATATGCAAATGAACTCACACTCACTCAGCATATGTATAAAAATAGAAGGTGTACATATATACCCATGTATGTATGTGTGTGAATATGATACAAATAAAGCGTATCACTTTTTATGATTTCCAAAATAGAAGGGGTAAGAAGGGAAAAAGCTGAAGATAGAATGGGATCACCGTATTTTTATTTATTGTCCATCACTTTAGAAGAATGGTGAACTATTTTTCTCCTTTCTGAATGTAAGAGATGCACGTACATTTTGTAATTTAATGCTATTTTATTTTACAGCTTTGTAGCTACTACCACACGAGTGCTGGTGCTTTCTTAACATAAGCCTGGAGAGACGGAGCAATTTATCGAGCATTAAAAAAGGTCGAAAAAAATCATCTAATCAGTTGTCAATATGTGAAACCGGAAATGAAGGTTGAAGGATGTGAAGAGGAGGGATATTTTTGAAATGCTCAACTACATTCGAGAGTCATACAACTTCAAGTGTGTACAACGCTAGCTTTCTGATAACAATCACGTTTTCATCATAGGAGAAATTATTGGCTGTTGTATAATGTATTCGAAATAAAAATTGGTTTTTTGATGGCGGAATTTTTTTTAAAAAAGTCAATTAAAAATAATTGCAGTGATTCGTACAAAAACTTGATTTGAAGTTAGATTGAAAAGTTCTAATACGAGTAGTTTGTAAAGAGGTTTTTGAGCTGTATTACCATCCATCTTCCAAATGCATGTCAAGTTTCTAGAATACCGAGAACATCTAAACATATGTAAGTGTATTTTGTAGAATATGCTACATGTACGTAAGTAATGCTATAAAATGCTATTAAAATTAAATGCAAAAACTGTTAGCTTTACCGAAATGCTCTCCTGGAAGAAATCAGTACTCCCTCTGGCGAAGGCAATTACGCAGTTGTAACATGCATTTATGTAAAAGGCAATTCTTCAAAATAGGTATCATTATTGAAGTACGTATATACCTACATACATAATTGTTATCTGAGCATTCGCATTCTCATCTGCTCAATAATGCTGAATTAATAAGCTTAACAATTTTTAAAAAAATAAATAAACAATTATTCGATCAAAATTCACCTCTCGAATCACAACAAAAAAATCAAGTTATTCCAAGAACCATCATGTTTATTATTCTCAATAGATGAATAACTTCAAATGGATTTATTATTATTACGTTTTTCATTTTCAATATATAGCAAAATATGGAGCATCCATATATGGATATGATTATATTTATCCCGGTCTTTTACCTAAAGTGACATTTATTATGACTCTCTCTCTCTCAAATACACACACACACATACATACAAGTTGTTCAGTAATTTTTCAACTGGTACTTGCAGATTGGATGGATGGATGAATAAAAATGGAGTTTTGTTGCAGAAGATCCATTATTCGTATTGATGATAATGATAAGTACACACACGACGATGACGAGGATAGGATAAAGTTGTTTTCATGCAATTTTGGAGAAAGAAGTGGCACTCAACAAATAAACTCGAGTCAAGCCAAGCCAATAGAAAAAAGTAGTGTGGTGTAGTGAGTGAGTGGAATGACTTGTGCATGAACGACTCGATGAACAAAGTTGAGAGAGGAAGAGACAGCTTTGCAATACATTTTACCTCACATTACCACCACCACCACTACCACCACCAAGATCATCATCGTTGTCGTCGTTCCATACACATAGTCTCACTCTCAGGAGTTTGAAAGTACTTGCAAAGAGTTGTGTGCGGTTACATGGGGAAATGTGAACATGTTGAGGATGGCAATGATAAAGTTTGAAAAAAAATGCTAGAAAAGTGGGTAAATTTGCTACTTGAAAAAACTAGGCTAGATAGCTGCTTGTTTATTTATTCCATGACAATTGGGTTGTTACCAATCATTCTGATGATGATGATGATACCATCAAATGAAGATGATGATGACATTCAAGTGAAACATAAATCGCTGCGCACTCAAAAGTAGAGAGGGTTGTAAATAAATATCTATTTTATTTGTAGACTTGATTCAATGGGCCAGTCTAATGAAAATAGCAGAGATGGGTCATGAATACAGAAAAAAGAGTTGTTGGAAAAGAAACAAATTATTGTAGTGGTTTCTCTTTTTCAGTCAAGTAATTACGAAGGAGATTGTCAGTCTGCTTTTGAATTTCTTATTATTATTGATATGACACACAAATATACTACTTCTACTACTGGTCACTACGTTTACCATCCAAGTAAACACTTTTGATGACGTCAAGCCAATAAATGTAAAAATAGCACAAGAAAATGAACTACAACTTGTCCATGATATGCGAATGGACTACGAAAATGACATGAATGTATTTACGTGATGAGCATTTGCCATTTTCTTGAAAGCTATCTGGATCACGCCACATATATGTAAGTAATATAATGACATGTTTACACGTTGGTAATTTTGCACACATACACACACACACACATTGTCATTATCAGTGTTCGCCATTATTTCGACACGTCCGTTACATCGTTTTTCAAGTGTGCCAGGAAGCGTTGTTCTACCAGGAAATAGTTTATGGCGTCAATTATGTACATCCTACCACATCTTAAAGAGTCACGACATAACTTTTTTGCTCTAATTTTAGCCCAATGAGTGCACAAAAGAAAGTACATACATACATAAGTACATACCCTTTGCAAAAAATATATTGGCATAAAAATATTTATATTTAAGTGGATACACCAGGTATTAGCAAAAATTATGCATGTGTTTTTATATACAAAAGCACACATCATGCAGTAGTAGCAGCTTGCTTACAGTGTAATAATAAAAGTTAGTTGAGTGAGAGCTTAAAGTTTTTTTTCATTTTTTTGCATGGAATGCTTCACTGGCTTCGCTAATGAATTCCCAGTACGAGAACATTATTATCGTCAGTATCATGTGTCGTGTTGTATGTAACTCTGGCGATATGCCAGCGCAAATGGAAGCGGCGACAATGACAACGTTTTCCTACAAAAAGAAAACCATGTATGTAGGTGCTACCCGACTGTATGATGTTGCTCGTGTATGCTCATGTGAGTGTATTTCCGCACTATGCAAAATAATTGCGGAATTAATAACGTTGCAAAAGTATGGATTAACTGGAAACATCCCATTTGTATCGTGAGGGAATATGATATTATCTCTGCAAGCTGAAATTTATGCTGTTATGAGGACGAGGTCGCTTTTTCGAAAACCTTGTTGTTGTCACTGTTAAAGTATTAAAAGGATTAAAATGTGAAATGGAAATTGAGCCAGTTTAATGTATTTTGTGTGTGGAAGTAATTTGCGTTCTTCTGAAATGATGCGGCATGCTACTTTTATGACGTACACAGATTCCGTATATATTTGTTTCTTCCTGTTTGTTGTCGCGTTCTGACTTATCTGCTCATACAACTACATGCTTATATAGAAAGTACTCATAATAATATATCGTTACTATCATCTATGTATTTACTCCAGTTCTAGCAAAAAGGCCTTGAAACGAGAAACGAGGCACGGCTCAACTTCTCTAAATACACGTGAAATACAGAGATTATGCTGAATAATACAAAATAAAATGTGCCTTGTCTAAATTGTCAGTTTTTATCACATCATCAGCTTGTCATTAATGAAAATTTTGTAGGTCGCTTCATGTTTTTGTCCAAGTAAACTCGTCGTTGTCACTCATCGTCAGCTACACAAGGTTTGCTTGAAGCTGAAACTATCTACTATATTCCCTGTCCACATTCACAACAACCCACTTGTTCAAGGTAAATAAGCTTTTTGAAAAAAACTAATGTTTTAAATGTTTAAAAATTTTAGTTCTCCAAACTTTCCATTGTATACGAAATCTTTAGAAAATCCTTCACTCCTTATGAAAAACTATCCATCCATCTTCTAACATTGTTCTCTTGATGTTGACGTTCAAAAACATGCACAATGTTTTGTTATTTAAAAATAATCATTTTAATAATGCAACATCCATGCTACCTACACAAAAAAACAACATTATTCATATTGAAAACTACCAACAACTGATATATATATGGTCTGGTCTATATAAAAATGCATGCTATTCCGAGTAAGAAAACATTGTAGCAAAGTACAAGCCTCCATTCAATACTACCACCACTATACATACATACCACTACCAAAAAAAGAGAGACTAATGTTCCGACCAACCACTTTTTTTCTAATTTGCTAAATGCATTTTACTCCTCCAAGCGATACTTTATTTTTTTCCCTTTCTCCTTCCTCCTTTCGGCATTGTCCTTACTCTCAGTGTTCTGTTCGTCAAAAAAGTAAGAAGCACGTTTTTCTTTATAAATATACTCCTCGAACAAGCCAGCGAACGAACGAATAAATGTACAACAGCAGCAGCAACGGCAGTAACAGCCAGCAAGAAGCAATTACTACTGCGTGTTTTTTCTCTTCTTCTTCTTTTTTTACTAAACAGAGAGAGGGAAAGGAAGAGAGAGTGAGTGTGTGTTTCTGAGCCGTAAACTGGAAAGAAGAGAGAAAAGAAAGTCGGTTTTCTAATTTTCCGCACATAAAAAATGTGCGCGCAATCTACTTATTATGTCATCCCTTTTTTGTATACAGAGAAGAAGAAGAAGCTTTAATAATATTGAATGGATTTGTGTGTAGGTGTAATACAAGCTTTCCACATTTTTTTATCTGGAACTACTTGAAAAGGCAGAGCACACACAAAACGAGGCAGCGCAACAACAGGCTTTTTTCTGTTGCTGCTTTGCTTAAGTTGTTTGTTGCCAGTTGGTAGTATGTAGTAATCTCTTTCAAGTAGGCATATTATATTATACCTGGTGCTCTGTTATGTCGCTGCTGTAATCCGCTATCTTTTGCTGGCATTCAATAACATTGCAACAGCGAAAAGAAAGAATGGATAGATAAACGAAGAAAACAAGTCCAGCGAGTTGTAGGGGTCGATAGGTAAATAAAAGTAAACGAAGGATGTTGATGACAACATCGGTGGCGGCAGTTTTATACGCTTCTAATGTTACTCAATGGGGGTTTAAAAAATACCTGCAGTTTGTTAAAATGCTTTTAAAAAATTTTGGAGACGACTCTACTAACTTTGTTTTTTGGACTGATTTTCATCAGTGCTTTAATAATAAATTTTTACAAGAAAGTTTGAAATAATTTTGGCAGAATAATAAAGTGGCAAAAACAGAGAGAGAGAGAGACAGTGAGAAAGAGAAATATATGTAAAGAGAAAGTGGGAGGGAGAAAGGTAAAACAAACAGCAAGTAAAGTACTCGTTCATGCTTTAATTCTTATTTCATTACGCTGAAATGCATGTAATGGAGAAAGGAGTGAGAGTGGGAGGTGGTGTGAATCATCTTGTATTTTTTTCTCTGTGGTGAGAGCGAGTCTCTTTTTTGTGCTTTGTTTGCTTTTCGTTTTTTCGGCCAGCTAACAATGCCCACACATACGATGGATTCCCACACCACATAATGATCATGATCATGTCTACATACAATACAATAGAAAAAAAGAAGTAGATAGAGTTGCAAAATAAATAAATGTATTGTTTGGAGTAGTAGCAAACAGAAAAATCAATTTGTGTGAAGTGAGCGTACTCAGATTTCGATACTTGGAAAAAAAGTCAAATTAAGAGCAAATTCGCCAAATCCACCATGAGTTTTCCTGCGAATATGTACAATATTTTTTATTATTATTGTGTAGCGTTGTGTGTTGTTCGTGACCAGCATTGTTTTATTTTGTTGAGGTACTACTTTACTGTTAATTTACTTTTTTTCAAGAGGTGGAAGCAAACACAATGAATTTTATTTATTTTATCGATGAAATTGAATTCTTAACGAAATAACAAGTAATGTGTAGGTAGTGTGTGGTTTAGTTATTGGCGTTTTATTTTATCTGCCAACTTTTTCTTAGTTTCAACTTTGAAAGTTAAGACTGTAACATTTTCTTGTAGAAACAAAATCAATATACATATCCAACACAAGATTACAATGAGAAGGTGGGTTGATGTGGGTGTGTACACTTTGTTTTCGTTTGGTAGGCGTTTATTCAAAATGCCTCGATTATTATTATGATAATAACTGATACAAAAATAGGTATATAAATAAATATATATATATATATATACGCTTATAAGAACAACACAGCAGAAAATACGAGGAAAGTAGACTAGTTTTGGTCGTGCTACCCAGCAAAATGCCAAACCAGCAGGGTAACGTTTTCAAACATTAGCAAAGTCTAAACAAATGAAAAAATATATTTGGCTATAATCTAACCACACATTTGGAGGTTAACCGATCACCATCCTCCCAATCAAGAAGAGGGGATCGGTATACAATAAAGCTCTAAAAATCAATACCAGACGTTGTCATGACTAAAGGTACTTGTCTACCCAATATAAATTCAATCAGTCCGCCAGAACCGACAATGTCGTGTTCGCACGGCAGAAAAAAAATAAACATTTAAAATCATTAACAAGCATTTTCTTTAGTATTAAAATACACGTGAGTTTTTTTGTTAACAAATAAGCAAGTATTCTTTTTTTATCCTTTTTGCCATACAGTTTATTTTCTGGGAGGGGTAGATGCACCAAAAAAGGAAATGAAAATTGATTCGTTTTATTTTGATATGAAAAAGAAAGTCATTTTGAAATAGGCAAAAAATTGACGATAAGTTTTTTTGCAATTTTTGTTGAGTAAGAGAGAAAGTTATGGATATTATTATTTTATTGAGTAAAAGCTTAGAGTTAATACGATTTTTGTAGAGGAAATGTAAAATAAAAGAAAGCAAAGATAATATTAAAGTCATATAGTAAGGAAGGAGTATATATGGACATATGCTAACTTCTGTGTCATTTGTGTCATCACCATCATCATCATCATCATGATTATCTTATGTTGACACAAATCACAAAACTAATCCTTTATTTTGCAATTTCACTTTCCCATTTTTACATACCTAATACGTTACACAAGAAAGCAGTAAGGGGGAAATCCATTTCCTGTTTTTCTTTTCCTTTTTGTAAGCTTCTTTTTTTACATAAAACATCTGTCACTCAGCAGCTCTAGTATTAAAAACATCACAAACTAAAAGTGAAAAAAATGTGACACAATTGAGAGCTTTTCTATGCAATGTAGCAAGCTAAAAATAAAAAAGAATGTACGACGTTTTTTTACAAAAAAAATTATATAAAATTGTTCTCCATACTTTAAAAAATATATATAATAAATTGACATATTGTTGAGTTGAGCTGATGAAAGATGCTCAAAAAAGGAAAGAAAAAAAATGTAATGTTGATTTAAAAAGTATGTTTTAGTACACACTTGCAATCGCATAAAATGGAAAAGTAAGATGAGAAGATAATTTTTTTACAGTACAGTATCCCTTTGTAATGTAACTGGTATATCTATAATCGTAAGAGAAAGTACACATGCCTACCTAAAAAGAAAACAATATTATGTTAGCTGTGAATATTAAATGTAGGCGGAGAGAATTATCTTTTTTTAAAGTTAATAGAAGATGACTTGATAAATTTCTCATGGTAGAGAAAGGAAAGAGAGGAATAAAAGGAATGAATGAGCCGAGTAGGAGGAATAAGACGAAGAAGAAGAGGGAAGGAATTTACTTACAATTTTTAAAGCATTTTTTTTCTCTCCCTTTGTTTCCTGTTGGCTGTGTGTATGTAAGTGTGTGTGTGTGTGCAAAGCCACTACTACAACTACGAGTGTAAAGACTATAGAAGAACGAGCAGAGAATGGGATTACCATGTTATTTTTATTCTTTTTGGCACATAAACGTCAGATCAGATTGTTTTTGACATCAATCCACAAAATTGCTTACTACACACTTTATTTTCCCTTCATCCTTTTTTTCTTCTTCATCCAAACCATCTAGCTTTAGCAACCTACGTGCCACTACACACGTAAGTCGCAGTAAGCAAATGTAACCAAGAAAGAAAGGAAATGGAGAGACAGAAGAGAGAGAGAAGAGAGATAATAGAGAATACGTAAGTTACTATTCATCTGGTACACCCACCCTTTCTTCCTTTCCCGATTGCCTTTCACTTGCAGAGAAGAGGAAGAAGAAGGAAGGTAGTCAAGTCGTCTAATACAAGTAGTCAGTCAGTCAGGCACACTGGTTAGTTGAGTAGTCCGTGCTAGTAGAAAAGGGATGCCGCACCAGAGATTATTATTTTGCAAAGCACGTGCCTTCTGACTGCCTACTACCTACCTACCTACCTAGCTATTTATGTATCGCCACGCTACATCAAACCACCAGAACACAAACCGCCACCGCCGCCAAAAAAAGAAAATCGAAATGCACACCAATATTTAGGGTAAGCAAGCAAACATAATATTAGACATGAAAGTGTAAAACTATTTCTTCGTCTTCGTTATTCTCTCTCAAAAACCTTTAGCTCTTCGTCTTCAGTTTTTATCTACGAATCCACTGGTACTGTCAGTATTTAACAAAGCCTAAAATACGCTGACTATACGCAATTGTACTGTTGAAAACGCAAGAAAAGTGGAATGCCTCTATACAATATTTATTATTAATGCTAAAATGAATACGCACAAAAAAATCCAAGTGGTACATCTCAAGTCGTACGTTATTAAAGTAGACAGCCAACTCTGCTGCTGAGCATTACTAGAGAAAAAAATGTATAGCATAATGTATATACCCTATTCTTTTACAACTTTTCCAAGATTTTTCCTATCAGATTCCAGTTTGGTTCTTTTTTCCATCAAATCCTTTTCTAAGTTAGTTTCCCTCAACACGGATTAGATTTCTAGACGGTTGACTCTTCTGCGTGTGTGTGTGTGTGAGTGTGTGAATGTTTTTTCTTTCATGTGGTCAGAATTTTTGCACAGAAATTGAGTAAATATATATGACCAAATTTCAAAATCAACCTAGCACCCACATTTATCATTTCCCGCAAAAAAATATCCATTTTTTTCTCATATTATTGGTTCAGATTTATTTATTTTCCTGGTTGCTACATGCAACCAACTACTAGTACTAAAAATGACCCAGAAGTATACCCTGTTCTCTTTTTTTCGTGATGTATCAATGACCATTTGTTATTCTTTTATTTGCCAAATTTATATACACATCATGTTCTCATCATTCTTCCCTTCGTGTGTTGTTGCTGCAACTACACACTAGCAAACCAACAACAGCACTTTTCTCTTTCTCTCTCTGCAGAAAAAACAGCTTGCATAAAACTAGCAAAACAAGAAATATTTTCACACGACCACGGCGACGACATTCTTTTTTTTCGCGACCCGTCAGCACGAGCAATAGTAGTGAGAATGGAAAGTAAGAGAATAAAAAGTGCTAATTTTTTATTGTCGTGTCTTCGTGTGAGTTCAGCAGAAATAAAAAGTAGAGGAATTGTGTGGCAACAGCAGTAGCAGCAGTAACAGAAGCAGCAACAGCAGAAAAATTCTACACGGTTTGTATTTTGTGTGCTAGCTCTTTACTCTGCGTCAAGTAGATTTACGGCAGCAGGATGTAGTTAGAATGTAGAACAAGTCACACAATCAGTCCTGTTATTATCAGCATCACGACCACCCAACATAAAAATTTATATAGCATTATCTGCAATCATCCCATAACCTACTTATTTTTTCTTTCTTTATAAAAAAGTCTCATGTGCATAGGAATATATATTTATCTCCACACTATATAAAAAATGCAATCATCAATTTACCAGTTAGAATAAACTAATATGGACTACATTATTTTTTTGCAGAAAAAAATACAACAAAGTTATAAAGCTTCACGATGATCATGATAATGATAATAATATAAATGTAGAAATGTGCACTATAATAAATATAATAAGTACTTTCCCTCATGTTTCTTTTTTTTGTAGAGTCCGGTTTTATTATTATTATTTATAAGTGATTTGTTTGGTAAGGCATGGTAGTAGTAGTAAAGTTGTTGATATGTGTGTACGCATTTTCTCTCTCTCTTTCTCTCTCCACGCAGCAGTGAAAAAAAGGAGAGCGACAAGATGGGATAGGATCAATAGAATGATTTTTTTGTTGTTTTTTTCTACTGCTGCTTTGCTGCATGCAATCTGTCATCATTTTTTTCCTCTTTTCTCTTTTGGTTTCCCTTTTTTGGAATGTTATTTCGTGTGAGAAAATCGGTTGGTGTTGCTGCTTCTATTTTTTTGCTGGTGGTACTATACTAACTATTGTTGCGGCTGGTTGTGTTTTTTGTGTGCTTTACTACATGCAGCAGTACATGCAAGCGGCAGAAGACAGACACGAACTAGACAGAAAAATGGGAGAAGAAGAAAAAGAAGCATAATCAAAAAAAGTTTGGGAATGAACAAACGATTGTGAAATGACAATTTAACAGAAAAAAGTGCATGCATGTATTGTGATGTGTGATGAGAAGAGAGAGAGAGAGACATGTAATTCAGACAGTGTATAATGTAATTCATGTTTGTTGTAAATAAAAAAAAAGTTGTGGGTATTTTGTTAATGTAAATTGCAAATGCATGCATGCATGCAGGCATATGAATATGGTTGGTAGTAATCGAAATTTTTTAAAATATATAAGCGAAATTCCTGATGGCTAGTAAATTGGAAAGCGGAGAGTAGAGCAAAGTAGGAAGAAACTAGGGTTGAACAAGAACATAGGGACTGTGAGATAAATAAATGTTTTTTTATTGCTGTGACCGCAGTTTGTAAGCAGTTGTAGTAGTAATAATACTTATAACTGCTAGTATGTAAGTACATTGAAAACGTTATAAGAAGGGAGTACGGTGGTGGTTACAGTACAGGGTCCTTTAAAGGGTTGTTCACTTGGGGGTGAAAATAAGTAGGATTTTTATCCTTTTGTTGTGTATATGAGCTATACACCATACTTTGAAGTTAACAGAATCAAAATGTAGTACAAATTATGGAGCAAACGGACGACCGGACAGACTGACAGACCATGTTTTTTAAGTTATCACCAACTGGGATTCCTAATAATAATAGGAATGTATTCAGCACGAGGAGTTGCCACCATCATCAATGTTTTTCCAAGTTCCATCAATCTTGTTCTTTCTCTAAATCAGATGGATCAACTGACAGACAAATAGCTTCTAATAAGTGTGTGTGTGTGTGTGTGTGGTAGTGAGCATCATGCTACGTAGAATGAACGAATGAATGCATGAATGTGTGTATAACATTATCCAACTCTGGGTAATAAGTACGATTGAAGAAATGGAAATGGGGGAAAAAGAAATTAGTTTCTCAGTCACTTTCCACTCCTCTTTAAAATCGAGATATGTAGAACTTTGCATGCGTGGGCTGTGGCTGTACACTTTTTTTGTTTTCGAATGTTTCTAGTTGGGATTTACTTGTGATTTGATTCTATTATATGGTTACCAGCATGAGTGACAGCTTGCTAGGTACACAGTTGTATACACATATCCCATACAAGGTGGGTTTTGGCTTGTGTTAATTTAATTTATGCACTGAACGTTGTAAATTTTTACGCTGTGTAGGTTTTTATTGCGTTGGCCCATCAGTCATGCTGATGAGAAAATTAGAAGGTAATTAATAATTTGCTTGTTTCATCTTTTATCAGAGTTGTCATCCCTACTCGTCCTGTAGAAATTATCATAATTATATTAAATGGAACTAACATGTGAGTGAGCATACTATTGCTGATTCAATTACTGGACCACTGGTCAACACCACAATGATGAGCATAGTAAAACCGAACAACATGCGATAACTAATTTAATTTATCAAGTGGGCGATGTTAATTAGATGAAAATTGAAATTAAAGTTGAAATTTTTATTATGGTTCATAATTCTCAACATGAAATATCTATTACATTTATGATATTACTGTTAAAACGACAACGTAGGTGAGCATGCCAGACAATTAGGCTTCAGTTCTATCTACTCATTCATTCCTGGCTTTTCTCTGTCGCATCAGTGTTTTGCTAATTGTTGCTAAGCTGATTAGTGAACAAAAAAAAGAAACTTTTGCAAAAACACCGAAAATGGGCTACTTTACGCAACCAGAAGCCAACGTAGTTTTCAAGCGACAGGATTTGTCCTGACTGGAGCGTCAATCACAAGTCTAGTTGTCAGGAAAATATCCGTGGACTGTGTGAGCCAAACTCTTTGAGTGTCCGCCTCCAGTACCACACGTGGTACATTTGACTGTGACCAGAAGGGAAAAATATAATTACCTACCTACCCACGTTGCTGTTGAAATATGACACTATAAATTTAATAGTAATTAGCAAGCATCAAATGGAATTTTTTCCCTGTCAAATTTCTTTAATTAATTTAGGTCTTCTTCCAATCAGTACAATCTGGTCTGGTCACACGATCACTGTCAACGATATTTAGATATACAACGTCAAATGCTCTCTCTACCTTTCTCATAGCAACTGAGTGACGCAACAAATAATAGAAATGTGCGTGTTGTGGAATGAAGTAAAGGACTAATAATCCAGTAAATTTTCATGTCTCTCATTATTGAATTACGCAACAAATGTATCTATCAGTAGTCAAAAGTACAATTGATACTTTGTTTCATCAACCGCTATATTACTTTACAATATTACATTATGCATATATATGATCAGCCTAATATATTATTACTGTATCATCTGAATATATGTATACCACTTGAACAATATTTTTCGTCGAAAAAAAATCTTGATTTCCTTTCCAACATAAAAGCAATCACCGTCCCGTTCCTGTCAGATTTTCTCCGTTTTACATTTTCACTCCAATCTACAAGTTAATATATATATTTTTTTATATCCACTTCTTTCTTTCTCTTATCATCTCAGCACAACGACAATGCTCACTGGCTCACTCACTTTTGTTTTCCCCTTCAGTACTTTTACCACGGAACACGTGCATTTTCTGAACTGCCGTCGACGTTGTTCTCCTTCCTATAAAAAATCTACCCCAATGCATGCATGCAGTCCGCAGCAACTTTGTAGTGTGCTTATGAATATGAATGTATTATGCATTGTCATCATGGTCATCATCCCAGTAAATTGGTTTCACTCGACAAACTTTGTGTGCACCTAGCTACGTCTTCTGTGTATACACATACTCTGCTGTGGCATTGGCGGCGGTGGTCGTGTGGTGGTGGTGGTGGTGGGTAAGGGAGTATAAGTAGTAAGGGTAGTAGTAGTGTGGAAGGGAGAATACGTCTCAATTAGCGTGATTAATTTACTTCATAATTTAATTACCGGAAACGAAATGCACTCATCATCATTAGAATTTAAATTCTCAAGGGATAGTCTTTACTCCTACTACTCCTTTTCTCTCCATCTCATCTGCTCTTTCCTTTTTCACTTTCATTTTTTCCTACGCAGTCATTCTTCTTTTTAGTTTACGTGCCGAGTTTTATAAAATGTAAAAGTTAAGAGATGACGTCAAGACGAATCAAGCGGGTTTTTATATACTTATAGAAGTTATGTACATATACCCTGGTGTACAAGGTACGTACCCAACAAATAAACTTTTCTTTTTATAATCATAACCATCATCATCATCCCTAGCATTTTTTTAGTGCAAAGTGCAGTTTCCCTCTTGTAAAACGTTGCTGTTGTTCCTGTTGTTATTGAGAAACCACTACCAGGACCACCGCCGCCACTGTTACCACAAGGTCTACTTTACTAACTAAATAGCATTTCCAAGCAGACCTTCTACTTTCTATACACTTTTCAACGCTAGTAATAATAATAACAATAATAATAACAATATTAATAATAATTGCACACAATAATAGGTTGCATATAGGGCTACCGTTGTTCTTCTTGTTGCTATGTGCTTGCTTTCTTTCTCTCTCAACAAGCTATTTTCTCCTTCCTCAGCAGCTGCACAACTTTCTTGTGCCATGTTCCCGGAATAAAAGAGGAAAGTAAACCACAACAACAACAACAGCAGCAGCACAAGTTGCAGTCGAGTGCAGAACAACGGCCTCATCGTCTCTTTTCCTTTCCTTTGTCTCCATCCTCCTCATCGTAGTCGACAATCCACAAGCAAAACTTTTCCTTCAAATTCCCTTGCAGTCAACTTGAGACCCGGAAGAAACAAGTGGAAGTAAAGTTCAATGGAAGCTGTGCTACTACTGCTCCTTTGTAGAAAACATGTTTCTTCTTCCCGATTTCCCTGGCGTCTTTTACAAAAAAAATGCTGCTGTTATTGCTGCTGCCCCGGCACCACCACACCACTACCACCAGCTGATATCATTGTACCAAAAAAATAACAACTACAATATGTCTTCAATGTCTTGGTTTTAAAATATTTTCTAGCCTTCTTGCCCCTCCTTCCAGAACCAAGTGTTTACAACACCTGTGATAATCATGTTATTCGTTGGTGGCGGCATCATAATAAATGATGGTGGTAAATTGACAACTTTCACTTGTTATCGTCACGTTGTTTAGATCTACTAATTGTACACTTCCGCAGCAGTTTCTCTATAGGGTATACAATAGACTTCCTGAAGTTTTCACCGCGTTACTATTGCTGCCTTGCTGGCGTTCTTAATATGTGCAATAACTATGCATCCTACTTTCCTTACTAGCAACATATCTTTCTCTCTCTCTCTCTCTTTAATACACCACGCAATTCTGTCATTGTTCCAAAAAACAAAGCAGTTATTGATTTCCCTTATATTATTATTATTATTATTTCCAGCTAAAGGAGGAAAAAACAATTGGCCAAAGCCACTGCTAAGCAATTTAGTTGATTAGGTATAAACGTTGTTTCGTCGTTGTAATATTGTGCCATCATACATGGTTGCACCATTACAATCAACATCATCGAATAAAGCATCGATGCTAGTCAAGTTATTTATGATACTTTATCAGAGTTGATGGAAGAATGAATTCACTTGATTCACTGTGACGTGTAAAAGTTACTACGCCGCTGCTGTTACTACTCTGCTAGAAGCAAACGAGTCAAGAAGAACAACTTGTTCTTCTAGCCCTAGCCTTTTCTTCTTCCTCTCTTGCATTTCCTTCTTCTTGCTCATCGTCCTTTCCGCCAACCAAGAAGGAAAATTAATGTCTGCATTTATCACAAAATTCCATCATTTCAGATTTTCTCTCTTCTTTTTCTTTCTTTCTCTCTCTCTCTCTCTCCGAGGAACACACACAAAAGAATTATGTATTGCGTCTGTCTTCTTACTCACTCAGCTCAACCTAATAATATCAGGCTCTTTAGCCGTCTACCAGTTTTTCTTGAGTATACTACCTATAAAAAATTCCACCATCTTGTCATGAATTTTTTCTTCTTTTATGGGCTCGGGAAAGCAAAAATAATAATAAAAATATGTAGCAATATCATAGCATCATGTCAATATCTGTAGATTAGCACGCTCGTTGCACAATGAATGATGCAGGAAATCGGTTTAGAGCAGGATAACCTTGAAAATGACATAAGAATTTGAAGATACGCACCAAGAGAGAGAGAGAGAGAGGAAGGAAGTTTTAGGAAAATAGAAGAAGAAAAAAACTACACATTTTTAGCTTTAGTCGGCACCCTGCAACATTTTACATGGCTTATATGTATGTATGTATATATAAGTATTTCGTACGTATATCTCTTTCTATATACATGAATGACGGAAGAAGGAAAAAACGCATCTCATAAATTATACAACTCAATCAAACTGACAATGGGCTCATTTTTGATGGATTGAGCCGTCCAAAGTTCCTGACGTTCTTGGAAGTGATGTTTGGAACAAGTAGAGAAGAAAAGACAGAAAGAGAGAGAGAGAGAGAAGGAGAGGAAGAAGAGAATGAAAATGCACTTTTTTCGGATTTCCTCCTCTCCCATCCCTTGTTTTGCATTGCACACACTCACAATAAATGCATTTATTCCACGCATATGGAACCCAACCTGCATACATGTGCATTTAAGAATGTGCGCTCAACCATTTCATTTCATTTCCTCTATTTAGCTATATTTATCCCACCTTTCCTCCTTTCTCCCTTTCAATTCACATATCATCCATCTCAAACTACAAAAAAGAACACATTTTCCCCTTTTTCTCCGCATTCAAACAAACGAGAAAATTTCACCTTAAAAATGTAACCCTAATAGGAAATGATGTATTATTTTGAAAGGCTGATCTATTGCTCGGTCGGAGGCTAACATGCCATAAGACACAGAGAAAGAGAGAAAATGAATATGAGGAAAAAGACGAGAGAAAGTATGTAGTGAATTAATGAGTGGAAATGGAATATGTGACGTCTCTTTCTATTAAATTGCTTAGCGCAGTTGTTTTGTTCTGTTGTGGGTGCGTTTGCTGTTGTTGTTCCTGCTACCGACCTACCTAGGTACCCACCTACCCATGCTTGTCGTTTGTCGCTCTTGTTGATGCGGAAGTGGTACGATTACAAGTGGAACACTTTATACTTCACTCACTCAGTCTTCCATGTTGTTGATGATAATGCAAATCAAATGCAATGTTCACTCTCTCTCTCTCTTTCCCTCTTCTGTCTATATGGTTACCTTTATTTTTAGTAGTTTGAAACGCCAGCATTGCTGTACCAGCACCACCGCTTGTTTTACTTGATTTCTTTGGACAGTAAATGACTGAACAGGAGTTTGGAGAAGTAGAAATTCATATATTTATAATGGAAAGTGGCGGTGGTGGTAGCTGCGGCAGAGGAGGTGGTGGTGGTATATATACGGTGGTGGTACTAGTGCAGTGGTGGCAGCTAAAAAACATGGTGGGAGAGAAGAAT
>JAHZMT010003962.1:0-15810 GCA_027743785.1 Sinhomidia bicolor
AACCAAAGAAAAACCCTGCAAGTCGAGGCCTTCGGCAGTGGAAATAAAAATGACTCCTACCTTCAATAGCTCCTCTCTCCCTCTCTCTCTCTCTTGATCTAGTTGTGATGGTTTGCCAGAGCATTTAAAGCATTTAAAGGATGAAAATTAAATTTCACTCAAAAGACTCCGAACGAACCACCGGGCAATAATGTAATAATAATATATGGTATTTAAATATTTATTTATTTTTTTCATAAAAAACTTGCGCCAATTTTTCAACATTATTTTTAAAAGTTTCCGAAACAGTATTGCAGTGATTATTACACCAGCATCTTATAAATAATTCGCAGCGACTTAAAATTAATTATTTATTATGTTGAAACAGTTATGTAGCAGCAGTTTCGTAGTAGTAGTAGTAGTAGTAGTGGTGGCGCTTGTTAAAACAATTTTTTTAGCAACTCACAGGTTTCTTGTTATCATCGTTTCACTCGCTTTTACTAATAGCTAACTTACTTAACTAACTTTGTAAAAAATCAACTGGCAACGAACAATTACGCATGCGCATAATATAGAATTGACGATGATAGTAGTTTATTACACGTGTGGCAATAATAGTAACGTTATAAGATTACAGTTTACGGTTCTCTTCGTTATACCATTCATTATGTATATATATATATAGCTGATACATTATTATTATTATATTTTATATCTTGTTGAGGAGTTGTTGATGTGATAGTAAGTCGAAGCTATAAAAGAAGACTTGTTGACTGGATCGATGATGATTGACGATTACTTTTTTTATTAGCGGATAGCGCCATATTGTAGTCCTATGGTTTTAAAAAAATAGGATACAACGGTAGTAACAATAAATACAGCATTAAATAACAGACAGCATATCTGTTGATTGAGTACAGTGTAAAATATTCACTGCGTGTTTACAAATAAGTGTTGAGTTCGTATTGTAGCCTCAAAACGGACAACTGGATCTGGAAATGCACTTTACAATTTGATTGAATATTTTTTAAAAAACTCTTTAGGATATAATAATAAGTTATTATACTGATATAATATGTATTTTGACAATGAGGTTGGTGTTGGTACTATATAATAAGTAGGTAGATTACTACAAAAATCAAATCGACGAGGAAGATATTGTTGTCGGATGCTTTCATCTTCTACGCTAGTAGTAGTAGTAACAATGATAATAATCAAGAGAAATGGTGTGCCCGGAGGACAAAGGAGTAATGGAGCAAGCTCCTTTTTGAATAGCATAATATAGTATATGCAGTTATAAGTGATTAAGTGAAGTAATCAATTTTAGCGTTTAATTATCTTCGTTGGGAATTTGCTCTGGATACGGCTCGTTTGGGTTGATTGATGGACGGAGTTGGGGTGAGCCTGGAGGGTTAAAATTGACAACATTCCCAAGTCCACCGCCAAGTGCCGCTCCTCCTCCGCCAGCTGCAGGCCCAGCACCATATCCAGCAATAGCACCACCAGCAATCCTATACCCGCCTTCAGCCCCTCCCCCTGGAAATCGTTCTACTAGAGACGGGACATTTGTTCATAAGAATCATTTCAGATACACGAGTCAAATAGAATTAAAACAACTCTAACCTTCCATTGGAGGTGCTGCAGCGGGTAGATCAATATTCATTACACCCTCCACCAACGGATGAACTTCAATCTGATTAACGCCCAATGGCTGGTCCAAAGCTGGATCTGCTGTTGCTTCGGCTAGATTAGTAACTGACTTGGACTTGACGCACTGCGCAAAAGGATGTAGTAATTGAGTTACATCATATAGGTAAAATTCAGATTGTTAATACTATTAACTGCAACAGGAACTTTATTACATATACATATATACTCTTACCTGAAAATCGACGTGACGACTTTTGGCTTCCTCTTTCTCCCAAGACATTCGAATGAATGGTCTTTGAACATAATTATAAATTACCTCTGCACGACCACCGGGACGTTTCTTGACTTTTTCTTTGTACGTGGGATATCCTTCTATCCCCAAACGAATCTTTTTGAGTCCACGCTCCTTTAATACCTGCTTGGCCACATCCCGGTTTTCGATGTACTTGAAGAAGCGATAGAGTGCCGTGCTATTAACAGCTGTAAAAAGTGTAAAAATATTACTTTTAAACCCAGGCAAGCTTCATTTCATAATTTACATTTCATAAAAAACACAAATCAAATTGCATACTCTGAGAGTACTCCTCCCCCATTTGAGGTGGATACTCTTCATCCCAATCAACAGTGTCGTCGTCCAGCAACACAACAATGTGGCATTCGCGATCTCCACGCTCAGCAGAGTTGACCATCAACGGTAGAATTAATTTCTCGAGAAACGACTCAAACTGGTGACGAGCACCCTCATTCGATAGTTCATGAAGAAGGCCTCCTACAAGAAAAGGTCAAATTAATTACACTTTCGTTAAAAAATCAACAGTTGTTATTAAAAAATTCTGAAAGAAGGGGATAAATGAAAGTTGCTTGCAAGTCTTACTAAGATTTTGACATTTTATGGTACTTGCTCCAAAGGGTATGAGAAGATAGTCGCAAGCTTCTCTAAGCTCTTGCACACTTACAGTGGGTGGGCATCTAATTTGACCAGTTCTGTAGTATTCCAGAATAGCTCGAAAAACAGTAGCGGATAATCCCTCTGCTACTTCATACTCACCACGCTCGTTGGCATGAACAAACTCCATGCCAGAAGTAAACATCCTTCCCAGCATGGTGTTAGGGTACTGAGTAAAAATTGTGGGGTCTACCACAAACCGAGTGTTATCTACAACCAATGTGAGACGTTCCTCCATATACGAAGCACCACCACTGGCACCACAAGCTCCTCCTCCGCTACCACTAGCTCCAGTTAAAGAACTACCACTACCCATTGCTCCATCGACGCTATGCGTAAGACTCTTTCCAGGTACGCCGTGTCCACTGTTACGACTGCGTTCCGTCCTGAAAATAACAGAAAGCAAAAGAAATTTTAATTAATTAGTATTTATGAGCAGCAATTTTCAGTGACCGTATAAACAACAATATATAATGCAATATAGTACTTAAAACACGCATAGCTTAATAGCTGACGCACATTTTTAGCAGTACAACGAATTTATATTTAAACGCCAAACAGAAAAATGTGACATACGATAAGACTACGTTCCAAGTACTTTTGTTTACATCAACTTTGACCTAAATGACCTTTAAAATTGTGCTGCATTGGCAACCTTCAAAATTCTAGTAATTCAGCCATACAAATTAAAAATTCTCAATACAAAGGAACAATAAGATAATAAAACCTGTAGGTCAAGGTAAAAAACATCAGAAGTGAAACGACATTAGTTAAACTCAGACCTGACTGCACTATATGCTACAACTATCAACTATATCAATTCAAACGGGTGAGAATATAACCATCAACAAAAGAAGGACAGAAATTCATTGAATAAATCAACCAGTTGTACACAATGCAAAGAGCTGTTTAAATACTAACACGTGCCTATAAAACACTATATACTTGATGGTCAGCGCAGCAAAAACCATCTTTTAGTTTTTTAGTAGCGACAGTTTAGCTAACCTCATTCCTCTCTTGAAAACAGGACGTCGACGATGTTCGTCGTCGTTGTAGTCTTCCGTATCTGAGCTGCTGTCGCGTTCATAGGAACCACCAGTGCTTACACGGTCTTTACCACCGGACGCCATGCTCACTGACCTGGAATAGGCAACAATCGAATATTAAAAATTCAATTAAATGACTTAAACTGTCAAAATTGTCTTGTCTCCTCTACCCTTGCAGCGTACTGACTAAAGTTGGTGTGCACCTGCCTAAATTTTGTGTCTAATTGTGCTGTCAAGCTTACTATAAAAAAATAAGTCATGTATTCAGGTATGGGACATTTACATGCTCTGACAAGTGTTAGTTTCCGAATAGCAATGAAATCTTCTTTTGAAATTCCTCTATACAAATCGCCTAAAAATCGTCAATTAAAACTTCAACTGCTCGCTCTCAGCAGCTGCCAAACTAATGACATTTTCTGCAGGGTCTGAGTTTTAAAGATAACGTATAAATTACTTAATTGTAATCTTTTAAAAAGTAAACTGAGCAGTGGCATCAGTCAAAAACGTAGATATCCCCAACTGATTTGCTACAAATCAGCTGACGCAGTCACAAAAAAATGAATTAGTCATGAAAACTAAACTATGACTTGCTACCACAATGACTACTTACAATTAAAATTAAAATTCAACATATTCATTCACTGTCTTACCGATTCATGCCTGAACACTGCCCAAGAGTTTGCAGACCAACACTCCCCCACAACTACCAACTACTAATTAAAAGCAAGGTAGTGGACGTGGACATTCAAGTTAATTACTTAAACTTTCTTTCTCTGCACGACTAATAATCACTGCTGAGCCAGTTTTCAAACAAACAAACAAAAAAAACAAAATCAAAACTTATACTTAAGAAAACAACAAGGCCTCCAATTTTACGACATGTGTGTGTCAACAATAAAAAACATCTAATTTTAAAGGGCTTGCCCGCAGTTGAAAAAAGTAACGTGTGTGAAAGTGAGCAAAAAGCAAAACTATTTCCGTGACTGACCAACCACTCTCTAATAAATAATAATAATAATAATAATAATCAACCAGCACTACTACAACGATACCACCACCACATGAGCAATCACAGGAATATCAAAGCTATTACTGTCAGTACGTCACATTTTTTTACTTTTTTTTCTAGAAAAACCCAACAGTAGCAATTAACTTTTATGTTGCTGCTGCTGCTCCTCTCGCACCACTGTACTGTCACCACCACCTACGCTCATCTGGAGAGAAAAGAACCAGAAACTATGCTGACGACGATGACGACAATAATAATGATGATGATGGTGATGAGCTATTTAACTGATAACACTTATTTTAGCCTTTTTGATAAGTTTCTCTTGTTTTCCTTTTTTTGCTGCTTTTGCTATGCTGCTGGCTGGCTGGTTGGTGGTGGTGGTGGTGGTGCTCCCTTTTCTCATCTCCTTTTGCTGCTCTACACTGCTGATGTTGATTGATGAAGACTGACTGCTTCTCTCTCTCTCTCCCTGTTATTATTATTATTATTATTGTCTCTCTCTTTCATTCAGCATCCCTGCCTACTTATCTATCTACTACCCTTTTTCTACATTCCTTTTGTTGCAGGACTGGCTATTCAGCAGTGGCTGCTGGCTGGCTGAATAGTGCACCACACCAGGATGTGTACAAGTGCATGTTTTGTGCCAGCCAGAGAAGAGCCACCAACAAACAGCTTTGCCATTTACCACGATACAAAAAAAAGGATGATGATGATGATCAATGACGACGACGACGATGATGATGATTTGTGAAAAGAAATGGAGAGATGATGATGTTGTTGTTGTTGTTGTGAACGAATGAAGTACTTCCTAGTATAGTGCATGATGCCAATATAATGGTAATAATAAGCTAGTTATTTAGGTGGTGGGGGCAGAGAACGAACGGACGGAGCTCTGAAAAAAAGGAGTTGAAGTACATGCATAGCTGAAGAAGCGAATCTCCTCTCTTTTGTGAATCCCCGTTCCTTCTCTAGCGCAAGTGGGGAACGTTTTTTTTATCATATATACGCCATACGCGTACTACTTTAGGACTGATACTACTAGCATACCACCACCACCGTTACTTACCAGCAGCAGAAGCTTCATCGTCGATGATAATAATGCCATGCCATTCGTAAAAATCAAAACACATATGATGATGAAAACAATTAGATATTTAATAAAGAAGAATAGTTCATAGAGCTGGTGATGGTTATCAGATAATGAGATAATTAAATGTTTTACCGTCTATGAACTATGAATTAATTGGGGTACTAAAACATGGTTTCCTTCCCGTATTGAGTTTTGAAGAATTTATAAAAGCAATTTCGAATCTATAAAAGCAAAAGTTTATCAACGATACGGACACGTCAATTCTAATTCAATAGCTGGGAGAGTTTCAGCTGGTGAAAGCATTTCCTTCACTTTTGCATAAAAACGTAACTGCGGTTGATCTTTCATAATAGTAATTATAAATTATAATATTATGTAGATTTTTAAATGTAATTTATGCTCCATCCAAAAAGGGGTATTGACATCATCACGATACGTAACTAAGCTTATCATTGAGTTGCCGGTGCGGTGAGAGGGGAAGTAGGGTTTAATGATAGGTTAAAAGCAGAATCGAAGATGCATTGTTCAGAACGTTTTTTATGGTTAGCAGAAGCTGTATTATGATCGTTTAATAATATGCAGTTATGTAGTTGCTGTCGGCTTGAGGAGACCAATATGAAAATATAAATTTTGACATTCAACTTTCAACTTTATACTTGCTTTACTGTTTATTTATTTGAAATATTTTCGTTTGTTTGAAAACAACACAATACATTTGTGAGATAGTTTTTTCTCTTTGGGTTAAATTTACACTGCATAGTTTGAATTTGACTAATTATTACAGTGTAGGTAGGTTGTAGCCAGTAGGAAGGAAGTGGACTTTGGTAAAAAGGAATACCTATTTGTGGGCAGAAACCATTTCTGTTTATTTTGCTCTTCTTCAAACCGAACTTAAGTAGCGATTTGAAAATTAAAGCATCAGAGTAGGTAGTAAAATAGGTCCTGTTCGTATTCTAGCCAGGGTTTCTTTGGTGTCAATTTGTCATGTTAACATACAATATACTATACTACTACTAACTGCCAGTATAGCAGTTTTCTATCACAAACGTTCTGAAAACTTTTAGCGTCACAAATACACATTCATTACTATTATGCATACTCACTCATGCTCAAGTTTCGTATATAAACTAGTGCTACACAAATTCCGTAAAAGGTATACTTACAATTAAACATAGGTAATTTAATTCTGGGTGAAACATTATTAATCTGCTTACAACCATATAATAATAATAACGTGCTTCCAACAAAAAAAACCGGAGACTAATCAATATTTACCGTGTGTATTTATGCACAAGTCTGATCTTTGGAATAGTATTTTTGAAACGTGCTTCCAACAAAAAAAAACCGGAGACTAATCAATATTTACCGTGTGTATTTATGCACAAGTCTGATCTTTGGAATAGTATTTTTGGACTCAATATTAAAAACTACATAAATTAAAGCTGCACCCCAACTGTTATATTATCAATTTTTAATTTCCATGTTTGTGACTTTGTTTTATTTCAAGTCAAAAATCTCAATAAGAAGAGGTTCCACTTCCTTTGGATTCATCTCTAGATAGGCTCTGACATGACTGGAGTTGAGAGCTCGGAGTTCGGCAATTTTATGGATAAGCTGCAAATAGTTGGACTTTGCTTCGCACCCATTCATAATAGACTCCAGATATCTTAAGAGAACAATAGCCAAAAATAAGCGGTATAGGTAAAAACCCGAGGTAAATTATTATAACGCATTTGATTTTAAAAATACATACACACCTTTTTAAGAGAAGGATCTGAGGAGCCCGACTCTTTTGGAATGGGACGCTCAGCGTCCACGGGTGCATGTAAAGCTTGACTTGCCAGCAGCAGCTCGTTCAACTTGGCTTGTTCCGCTTTATTCAGCTCTTTTGAGTTTGGAATGTTGCCACCCAACATTCCAAAAGAGTTGAACTCTGCGGCTATAGCGATGCTGAGAATGGAGTCAATTGTGCTTACGGATGGTATTCGCATGGGCATTTGTTGACTTTGTTCCTGCTGCTGCTGATGATGATGTCGCTGTCCATTATCTTGGTAGAAATGATGATGGTGATGAGAATGATTGTCTGAGTCTACCGGATATGGAGGGCTGTAGTGATGGTGATGATAATCATTTTGATAGGAAGATAAAATCGGTGGACTATGGGATTGTGACGGGGATGATCTCTCGTACTCATGGTAATTTTGATGCTCAGAGTGTTGAGCACGATGATCATGTTGAAGCATTTGATGATGAGGGGACAGACTGTCTGATGGAGAAGCACTTGGACGATGATATGAAATTGGACTCTGATGGTGATGACGAATTTCATTCACGTCACCGCTGGAGTGAGGATCCATAGATTGTACCAATTGAGGAGCCGGAGGAGAAGTGGTATGGTCTGGAGAGGACTCTGGATAGCTGGGATGAATAAGAGAGGATAACAGAGGTGTTGGCTGATCGTTAACAGCGGAATTTGCTTCAAGATTTTCCTCAATCGTTTCATGATGCTCATAAATTCTCGGTCTTTTGTTTGGTGGGTACTTGATGAGTGGAGGGGGCTGATGTCTGGACTGAGAACTTACACTGTTGGGTGTTGGAGGGGATAGGGATGAGTTTGAGGAGTCGCATTCCAACCAAATGGCTGACAATGGGGCAGTCTGCTGTGGAAGATGACTTGCTTCCTGTTGGCGAACATGCTCTTGGGAACAGTGCTGCTGCTGATGAAAGTCGTGTTGTTGATCTATTACTGGGGAGGTAAATTGAAGCTGTTGATGACTGACCGGTATTGGTGATGACGGAGCAGATGTTGCCACCGCTGATAACGGTGTGTTTACCTGAATAGGTATTACATTGCTAGTATTGCTACTACTCTTTCCCTTGACAACTTTCCGTGAAGCCGTAGCTTGACGACTGTATTTACGACGGCAGCTATCTTGCTTCTGGTTGTGAAGTCCCATCGGCTGTTTCGGTAATTTTGGAGTTGTCTCATCTAAAGCAGCTCCACTGGCCACTTCTCCTATAACCGTGGGAACATCGCCACTATCAGCTCCATTTATCATTGTTCTGGAAATTGATGAAGCATTCATTGATTCAGTTAGTCGTTGATCATCAAGATTTGATTCTACGGACATGTGAGACTTCTTTGCAACTGGAGGTGAGTCATCCAAATCGACGTCTTCATCTCCTTGTGGAGATGATTCTCCCATTCCACCAGAATTTTCTAAACTAGATCTCTTTTTTCGATTTTGCTCAATCTTTTGCTTTTTTATCTTTTTTTCTTCGTCAGTCATGATCCACTCCTTTTTCATGCCAATGTCAAAACACTTTTTTAGTCTACATCGCTGACAAAATCGTCTAGTGATGGCATCCACCTTGCAGTTGTTATTAAAAGGACACACAAATTCCTTTGTTCGGAGAGCGTTTCTTCGGAAAAACGCTTTGCAGGATTCACAAGTGATGGCGTTGAAATTGTTGCCGAGGGCTTTGTCACCGCAAACACCGCACAGTTTCGGATCCACTACTGCAGCAGGAGACTTTTGAGAAGGTGACAATCCAGGAGATTTGTCCGTTTTACTGTAAATATGAAAGAACAATGAAGCATTCATCATTAGACATAATTTTAGAATCCAGCCAAGTTCATAATGACTTTTTATTTTACCCTTCTTCCAGGGCGGCAGACAATCCATTTTCCAACGCTGTTGTAGCTATTGTAACCGTACTCACTTCAGTTGCCATGGTAGAACTTTAATTAAAGCATTTAACACTTCACGAGTTACTGGGACCGTGTTCTTTGTTCACAAACAGAATGATGAGTAACAAGCTATTTAGATGACGAAGGTGCTCAATTTTGGAACACCTGTCGCGGGGACTCGCGTTCGCAAAAAGTACTCCACTCAAACAAAAAGCTGGCTTGAAACTTAATAAATGTCAACAGCATGATAGACTGGTCATGTGAATTTTCCCTGACTCTGATGATAAGCCCAAATCAGTATTATGTCGATAATGACGTCAAGTGCGCACTCTGATAGGTAAGCAAAAAGATTTGCTCCAAAAATATTGATATTATTGTCATTGGAATAAGGACAAAATCGTCCTTACTGGTTTGCTCGTACTGAAATTACTGTATTTATTTTCTTCGTTCTACTAGCTGGACTTGTTGAACTTGTGACTACATACGACACAACACGATAACAGGAGTAGCAGGTCCAGTCCAGCGTCCAAAGAATGAAGACACCAAATATAAAAGGACACAGTCCGATGTTACGCCAGGCAATACACACAGCAGAAAATTATCTGTTTTTATCTTGCGCTCACGCTTACTCAAATAGAGCTAGCTCATAATCAGCGAATAACTAGTAGTAAATAGTAGTGAACTAACCAACATGATCATCACATCTCGCCAGTTCCACTGCTCTGCTGTTCGTCAACACCCAAGAAAATGTGAATGAATGAATGAATGATCAGAAGAGTGTGCAAACTCTGTTCTCTAAACTTACGTACGTAAATACATAAATTGCAGCGTTTTGCACAAAACTATTCAGACAAGGAGATATAATGGTAAATAATACTGACTGAGCTGGTAGCTGCAGTGATAACGACAAAGATGATGATGATGTTGATGATGGGTTTGCACTTTTCGACTGCTCTCTAAATTCTCTCTTCTCTGGAATACTGTAAATGGATCATGTAAGCTGCGAGCAGTACAACAACAAGTAACGAGGAGGAGGAGGACGATGATGATGTGATGAGGAAAGAATGAGTGAGTGAGTCACTTTCCTCCTTTAATGAAGCCAATCAATTTTGATTAAGATAGCAATTAAGAGCGGAAAACTGTGAAATGGCGAAGAAGAATAGTTAATTGGAATACATGTCAATTAGTGTAGATAATGAAGAAAGAAAGTAATACTGTGAAGATGGACTCATCATCATGAATAGTACAAGATACGCTGAGCTTATTAGCGTTATTGTCACACCAATTAACGTGTGACGATGTAGTCTGTTGTTCTGTTCTGTACGAGCATTGTGGAGTGGAATAGATGAGTTGAGTCAGCGAGCAGCAGCTGTTCGATGTTCCTTTCTTCACTAAAATGTCCAATAAAATAGCACAATGCATGCAGTATATCTGGTCAGGTCCAGTAATGAAGTGTGAACTTGTCGATGGATGGTGGAGCAGAAGCTCTGCAAACTATGCTTCCTGTGAGATGTGAAGTGAAGAATGGCACTAATTGAGGGCAGAAGAGCAACTGGTTGTAGTCAAACGCGAGAAAACTTTGTTCTTCTGTACTTTGTTCCACAATTTCATACCTTTCTCTCGTCTCACGCTACTACTATGTATTTCGATACTACCCTTATGAAATGATAGGAAGGTCCCTTGCATTGTAGATTTTAAAGATAAAAAACGATTAAAAATCAGTGTAATTTATATAACCCTCTATTCGGGCATGTTAGCTAACAATAAAAAAAAACATTCTATTGATTGATTATTTTTTACTACATTTTGTTATTTATTTCTTTTACAAAAAAACTTAAGGAATTCCAATTTTAAATAGTAAATACAAAATTACTTGTCTCTAACTTAGAAACCATCAGTATCTGCTGTTACCAATAAATCATTCTTAACGAAATAACTGTCCGGTGCCAAGATAAGACAAAAACTTAACCTTCGATTTTAAACAAATAAAGTAAATTATTACCTCAAAAATTTCATAAATTTAAAAAACCAGTTATTTTCTGGGATAAAAAAACTACATGATTTCTGTAACGTACGTATATAATCAATTTGTATTATAGTTATTCTGTATTAGTATTAAACCTAAATGAACGGTACAAATATTATATTTTTGTTCCTTGAGAGTGAACAAAATTGATTAGAAAGAACAAAATGCCTCAGTCTGTATCTTAAAATAATTACTCAACATAACTTGATAATAGGAAGTTTTAACTTCAGTAAAAATTAAGACGCATTGACGGAAGTACGACGTGTGAATCTAGTTACGTCGACCACGTTTACTAGCCGGGGGAGTTGGAAGAGCTGCCGCAGAAGCCCGCTCCAGTTGTCTGGACAAACAAACACGTTACACAATATAATTTACAAGCATCAAAAGACAATTTTTAAAATCGCAAGCACTACTTGTCTTTGCACTAATAAACTTACCTTTTCAATTGCATTATTTCCTCGTCCTTTCTGGCATTATCTTCTTCTAAGCTCTGTACCTGAGCTTCCTTCAGTTCTGCAGTCTCGCGGACCTGATTGTATCGTTCTTGCAGATCATTAAAATCATTGCTGCAAAGTACAAATAAAACGAGAGAAATCAACAGGTTTTTGTGAAACAAGATAACAAATGACGTTACACTAAATTAATACATTAACTTACATTAATGTATTATGGATGACTAGTTGATACTGACACTCTGGTCGTCCACATTCCTCATCACCGTCTTCGTCACTATCTTCAGTGACACGAGGTCCAGATAAGAATCCTGTAGTTGGGATATGACCGGCTCTCTCTCTATTCACAGAAGCATTCGGGTACAACCGAAGTAGTTTCTTCTTTCCCATAGTTGTGCGACATAATGGGCATAATCGTTTGCTAAGAAAAACAAGTAGTAAAACAGTACTCGTTACACGAAATCATTACATAACAAAATTTTGACGTTGCAAACTTTCATTTACATCTTTAACTTTACGTTAGTTTCCCAAGGTTTTACATATTTAGAAAAAGCAACACTGTAGAAGCTACACACACTTTTGGCTTTTGTAATGTAGCTCATAGATATAAACATTAGTTGTACTTACTTCTCCTGGACGAACCACTTCTCCACGCACATTTGGTGATATATGTGACCACAAGGGGTAGCCGCGATGTCGGTTGGTGTTGTTCTACTCATTACTATTCTCGCTCTTCCTCGAGAGGATGACCCTCTTCCTCGACCTGCCGCTCCCCTGTTATTATTACCTCTTGGTGGTGCAATAGCAGCCATGTTCCTCTGGAAATGCATTCCAACAAAATCGTTCTCTTCTGAGTCAGCCCGAACAGGGGTATCAATGGAAGCCGGCTTGTCCAGGTCCCCCAAGCACACAGAACATTCAAACGAGCATGTACTAACAGCCGCGGAACTGCTTGAAGCAGCTGGTATCTCTCCATTAGAAGGCCCAGGCATTGGTTCAGTTGGAATTCCGCTATTCGGGTCCATTTTAGAAAACGTGATCTTCGAAAATTATAGGACAGGAGCTTGAAGAAACGTTTTCAGGATAACC
The DNA here is from genome assembly GCA_027743785.1 of Sinhomidia bicolor. Taxonomy (NCBI): domain Eukaryota; kingdom Metazoa; phylum Arthropoda; class Collembola; order Entomobryomorpha; family Entomobryidae; genus Sinhomidia; species Sinhomidia bicolor. Next base: position 12,979 of record JAHZMT010003962.1, read on the forward strand.
GCCACAATTGTTGCCTGTTTTTGTCCTCACCACTAACCGATCTTCGTCGTAGTTCTGGAGCAGCTGGAACGAGAAGGTGAAGTAATAAATAAAGTATATAAATAAAGTAATAATAATAACTAATAAATAAAACTTCTGCTATTTAAACGGCGATCACCTTCACTCGTCACCTTCCGTCGCGCCCAGTTACACCTGTATCCTGAAAGGATTCAGGTTAGGAACCTGATAGGTTTCAAATTAATAACTTCTACCGTTTCTCGATTTCTCTAAAATATCTATTTTTACTTGTTAACTTGATACGTTCAGGCTAATCAAAAACAGAAAAAATTAAACTGGAAAGTTCGGAGAGCAGAGAAAACATCTACCAAATTGCTACTACTACTTTACTACCCTGACGATTCAGTTAATTTATCCTACACTACACAATAGGATCTCAAGAACTCCTTCTAGACAGTCAGTCTACCAAAAACCTAATGAAGTAAAATGCAAAAATCTGACTGCCAATTATTGTTGAAAAACTAGACTACAAAACTACCTTCACCATCCGATCTTTATTTTTGGAATAATCTTTTATTTGTCGGTCTGAAAATGGGAAATAAGGGCCTGTCCTTTACTTAACACTTAATAATATTTCCCATAATATACCTTTTATTTCAGTGGTTGGGATCCACCAACAACCAACGCTATCTAATTAATCCAAGATCCAAATTATTAACCCCATAAAACTGCAAAAACTCAAGTTTTTATACCTTCTCCTCTAGTTTAATTGCTGATTCTTTTTTCAAAAGTAGTTAATTGCGTTAGGGCAGCTTTAAAAATATTTTCAAATTTAAAATTTTTTCCAAACTAACGGAAAGTAAAAGGTGAGCTGCGCTAGAGTACCACTCACACCAGTGCAATGTAAAGAAGAAGCAACACAGTTTCGTTTGTTTTAACTGGCTGGAGTAGTCAGTCAACAAAATAAAGTATGAGGCCTTGCGGTATTCACATGTATGTGGTTTTTCATAGCAGCAGTGCTGCAACTTGCAAAGTACATACTGCGTGTTGTACGCATACGTAAAAACCGTCTACTAGTGAATATCCGCAAGGCCTCATACTTTTCTATTGCTGCTGGTCTTTGTGAAACTCAAGCAGACGGTGCGCGGTGACATGGTTGCTCGCTGCTTTACAAAAATGTAAAAAGTCGTTTACATACAATAATGCTCAACAAGTTCTCTCTGAGTCTGAGCTTTTTGGAGCAAGTACATATTAGTGCCGGGTAGATTTCAATTTTTTACGCCAGTGTACATACTTGTTTCATCTTTATCAAAATCGGACTTTCATCATATACATAAGTACCTACATAACTGCTGAACGGAGTTCCCTTTCTGTTTTCGGCATAATAGAACAGAACAACCTTTTGCAAATATGAATGGGGTCAAGTGAGAATGACGCAGACGCAGAACTGCATGAGGCTCTCAGATATGAGCATGATAATGATGATAAATGAACTGTAAGTGATGCATAAAATGACTAAGTTTTTAGGGCGACCTTGCGAACCAAATTTAATAAGATTATTTAAAGTTAACTACCTGTGTCTTTTTGAATCTGGGGAATACTGTCCAGTGTTAAAATGCAGAACTGCATGAGGCTCTCAGATAAAGTTATATAAATGCTTTGGGAAAGCGGAGCATGATAACGATGATAAATGAAATGAACTAAATGATGCATAAAATGACTTAGTTTTTAGGGCGACATTGCGAACCAAATTTAATAAGATTATTTAAAGTTAACTACCTGTGTCTTTTTGAATCTGGGGAATACTGTCCAGTGTTAAAATAAGCAGAAACAGAGGTAGTTTTACGTTAGTTTAGCTTGTTATCGGGGAGAGGTTCTTTGCTTCTTGTTATAATACTCGCACAGTGCAGTGGTCAACGAAACTGGAGTCTGGCTGGTGTGACAGAGTAATTTTTATTTCCAGAATACGTCTGGCATGGACTGAGGTGAAAGTGTATGACTATGACGAACAGTTACTACCAAGGAAAGGAACAAGAAAATAGATGAGAGTATAAACAACGCAACGGTATCACAGCTTTTAATAGCATTTCCCTAATAATAACAGCTCCAACCTTTATAAATTGATTTATGCACCGTGAATAAATGAGAAAAGGCTGAAAACAGACGTGCAGGAAGGCATTGCATTAGTGACATGCTTTGGTGATATTGATGTTCATCGCATTACCTATTGCATGCAATTTAATTTACGTACGAAGACTACTCATGATCAGTTAGTATTGCCCCTGAAGGCAGCTACTGGAAGCCTAGATTTAAAAGAGGGCGAGGTCGCCCTAAAAGTAGCTGCTGGATGCATTATAGAATTACTTGCTTCAATTCGGTATTACTGTTTTAATATACACGAAGCATAAATAAAACGTTTTTCCGTAACCCTACGGTTATCACTCGAAAATGATTTTTAGCGGTACGAAAAACCGAAGTCTTTTCGATGGACGACTAGTATTTTAGCAACCTGCCTGAAAACATTTTCCCTATAATAAATTAAACGATTAAAGTAGTGGCCCCCATGTTTTATTGCACCATTCGATAGAGCATTGTCTGAAACGTCCAAATCCAAAATAGCAGACCCTGACGCCCCCCAGAAAAAAAGTTATGGGGGGTACAAGTTTCAAAAAACTTGCAAGAAAAATTTCAGGTTATATTATCCATTCTCTTATTACCCCACATATTATAACCGAACCTCATCTTTACAACTCAACCGTGCTGCTAGGTTCGGCTAGAATTCGTTAGGTTGAATTTTGGAAAAAGAAAATTAAAGAAGCATTTTTAAACAAACCA
>JAHZMT010003963.1:0-31916 GCA_027743785.1 Sinhomidia bicolor
GTTTTCTGAGGTCAATGACCTCACTGACCGTGTCACCACCCGTCAAGCAGTCGTCAATGTAGAATTGGGTAGTTATCACATCCACAGCATGAGGATATTCATCTTTAAACATGTTGGCATTTCTGTTCAAAACATATATTGCCGATGAAGGGGATGACGTAGCTCCAAATATCATTACCATCATTTGGTAATGGTCGGCTGGCCTGCTGCTTTCTCCGTCTCTCCACAGTAACCTCTGACTGTCTCTGTCTTCCTCCCTGATCCTCACGCGATGGAACATGTCAGATATATCCCCAGTTAGTGCGATTGGATGTCTTCTGAACTTCCATAATATTCCAACCAGCGACTGGATAAGATCAGGTCCTTTAAGCAGCTGGTCATTAAGTGAAACTCCATAAGCCCTAGCAGCAGCGTCCATTATAAAACGGAATTTTCCCGGTTTGTTCGGGTTAGCTAATCCAAAATGAGGTACTATATACGTTTTACCTCCGTGCGTACATTTTTCTTCCTCTGACAGTTTCCTGATGAAACCTTTCCTCAGATACTCTTCAATTTTGTCCATGTACAGCTTCTTGTATACGGGATCTCTCATTTTCTTCTCCGTATATTCCAGTCTTTTCAAAGCTGCTAGTTCACTTTCTGGAAAGACTACATCATCATGACGCCAAAGTAGTCCTGTTTCCCACTGGTCACCAACTTTTCTCGTGGTACTTTCCAAAATTTGATACGCCCGCTTTTCGTCCAAGTTCTTACCCTTGGTTGCTGCAAGCTTCACTCCAAAGTCATCAAAAGAGAATGATGCCTTGATAATATTATGGAGATACTCATTAGATACTCCATTTCCAATCATGGCGTTGATTGCACCAACTCCAAAACTGTCGAAGTTGCCGGAAACAGTCCATCCCAGTTCACTGCGCCATCCAATGGGGTCTTCATCAGTTCCTTGTAATATTTTGCGAGCCAGTATCAAATGCGGATTGTTATTCCCAACAATGATATCTGGCGTAACTCCAGTCAACGATTTAGCAGGAACATTCTTCAAATGTGTCCACTTACGCTTTACTTCTTCCATGTCGATGGAGTAAGGCTGCATTCGAATATCCTCAACGGTAACTGCAGCACGTAACTTGCCAAACTTACTTCCTCTAAAAGTTCCAGAGATTTCACAATTAACGCGCTTAGATTTCTTCTCTGTTACTGTATCACCAGTAACTCCACGATAAGAATACGTAATTGAATCTCCTTCCAATCCCAGTTTGTCAGATAAGCTTTTCTTCATCAGGCTCCTTGTAGCTCCACAATCGAGCATGGCGTAACACTTTACTATACCACTGGGCCCCTTCAATTTTACAGGGACAATAGGGAGTGGACCATCACAGCCAGTTATGATTGCAATATTTCCTTGCAAATGAACATCAGCTCCTTCTTGTTGAGGCATGTCAGCTGGTTCCTCTCTGTCAACATGTACTTTCGGCTTGGGGATTTGTCGTCTTTCTTGCTTATCCCCATGGAGTAGGCGATGATGGTATCTGCTGCATCCAGTGACGTCACACTCTTGAGCAGTTTCACAATCCTTTGCACGATGGCCTAGTTTGAGGCAACTAATGCATGCCTTGATAGCCTTCACAATTTTCCAACGCTCATCAATACTCTTCTTCTGAAAAGCCCAGCATTTTTCCAACGAGTGATTTCCTTTCTGGCAGTTGGGGCATTTGCTGTCATCCGTAACAGTCAGGTTAATTGAACCTGGCCCCCGTTTCCGCCTCCGTTCAGACTTTTCGTCTGCAGCTTCTTCATGCTTAAAGTCTGCGCGTTGATACGCAATGTCCAGTTGTGTAGAACTCCAGTGCGAAAATCCTAAAAGGTTATCTTCACGTGTCCTATCTGCTGTGAGCCATTCAAACCAACGTGTTGCAAGATCGGGTGAGAGTTTTTTAACGAGAGTATCTAGTAACTCTACGCTATTCAGGTAGCCTTCCTCCCCAAAACACACAACGTTGGAAACTAACGCTTGCACTGCTAATCCAAACTCGATGATGGATTCAGGTTTCGCCGTAGTTACGTTTCCACATGACTTGGCTTTAGCTGCCAATGCATTCAGCACCACGCGAGGTCGTCCAAATCTCTTTTCCAATGAATCCATAATGACATTGACATTGTTCACGTTGATCATCAGATGCTGAACTGTTGTCTTGGCTTGTCCCACTAACGCACGTCTCAGTCTAATCATGTTCTCAGAGTCATCAAAGCGGTACTTCTTCGTGGTCCTCTCGTACTCTGACTTGAATTGCACCCACAGTGCTGGCTCACCTCCAAACTTGGGAAGCTCCTTATCCACAGTCATTTTCATTACTACTTGGCCCTCATTTTGGCGTTTTCCAAAGTGACTGAGGGCATTCACCAAGTCTTTCACGGTTACGTTTTCTGAAGCTGCATTCTTTTGAGGTTTAAGGTCACGTTCAAAATCACTATGTTCAGATGAGTCAGCTTCAGATTCTTTGCGTCGTCGCTGTTGCGAGGTTCCAGCGGCTCCATCCAAATTAACTTCTTTTCCAGCGTCCTGGAATTTATTTCTGGGTTTGAATTCCTGAGCAGTGGCTCGTAGGAATGAAGGTTGAGCTCTATCAGCCTGACTAGTTACCCACTGAGTTGTCCTATCACGTTTTCCCTCAGATGAGACTTCAGAAAACTCATCATCAGAGTTAATTTTCTCTAGCTCCAAGGCTTTCCGTTGGTTGATGAGCTGCACCTCACGTTCCGCTGTTTCCTTCATAGCAGTCAGTTCAATTTTCAAATGCTGAACTTCATCTTCGGCGTCCATGTGAATTCCAATAAGGTCGGCAAGCTCGTCACATCCGTTTCTCTCTTTTCTGATGTGCTGCATTTTTCTCAGCAAACTTGCTTCCTTGTGTTCAGCCAAATGCAGCTCCATTTCCTTTTGAGTAATCGTCCGTTGAATAGTTAGAAGTTCGGAACTGGCTCCAACTTCGATTTCCTGCTTTCGAACACTGCTACTAGTCTTGTCGGATCTCGCAGTAGTCCTATTTACTCCACCGTGCGTCGTCGCGTGTGGGGGAGATGTCATCAGTGGTACTGCCTTACTCGTACCTGGGTCTGATCCGTGTGATGCCATTTTGCAAAGTAGTTTGACACTTCAACTATCAAAATTTATTAATTTGTTAATTTCCCGGGTTTCGGCACCACTTGTCGCTGTCTGCAACAAGAATATTTCCTGGTTCGATGAATTTTGTGAATTTAAAAATATGATTGAACGTGCTCCGCGTAGGACTTATGCCTTGCCTGTAACGTGCACTACCTGACTGGATTTCAATCACCAAAATAAGCCCAAATATGGCAAAATAAAATAACACAAAAACACAGAAGTAATTATTTAGTGCTAGCTAACAATGTTGACAATTTTTATTGTTAACTAAGCGTGTTAAATTAATTACAACAATAATTAAGTGACTTCGTTCACGTCAGAACTCTATCGCTTACACACAACTTTTTTCAACTTACTTACAACTTCTCTTGACTACTACTCTCTCTGCTCGTCTCCTCCATTTCCTTACGCTCCGCACACCAAATCGAGATCAGACAAGATCGAGCAAACACGCATTACCATAATCATATTACGTACAAAATTCAAAATCTCTATGACTACAAAATTATATATACATAAAATATCGTCAGCTCCCTCGCTCACTGACAGTTGTCTTTAACTAACCCAGCAGTTTTTGAAGCAAATGCAGTTTGTTATGATGACTATGTATCGTATGACCCCGTTTAAAAAAGTTTTAAATTGTACCATTTGTATATTTGCTTATACGTTTTGTTTTTCATTGTCTTGTTAGCCCACACAATAGCGTCTACATAACAATTCCACAAAATAAGCGTTTATTTTTACAACTGCATACGTACTTTTTCCGGGTTATGCGTGGTCTGTCACGCCAATTCTATTTGTGTACATAAGTGACTGACTTTGGCATTTACCACCTACTTTCACCTTGTACAAATCACGTCCACAGGGGTTTATGTTTTAAAATGTCTATCATGTATCCAACACGAAATATAATATAAGCCTTCTTTGTAAACTTTGGAATAAATAAAACTTCCGACAAAACTTTAGCTTTTCATTCTTCTTTTTTTGTCTTATAATATGTGTGTTCTGTATTCTGTCCTATCTGAGTGTCTTCCATGTTGCTTGCAAAGTATATTTTTTTGTACCAGTGAAGCTTAAAAATACACTCTGATATTATTTTTAAAAACCTTCCCCTTCTCCCACCTTTTTGACAAAAGCCATTATATAGCTGTATGCACATACTGACATGTTGTAAATAGAAAGGGTAAAAAACAGGTAATAATTGTAGCCTTTCCCTACAAACTCCTCGCAAAAGGTACACCAAGGGTTTCCTATAAGTCAAGGGGGACCAATTTGTTTATACTGTATAGTAATCCGTAAGGTAAAAGAAATTACAGTTTCATGCTATCTTACTACATCTATTTTATGCAGTCTTTCCCTTAGACCATCATTCAGCTGGGAAATCATTTGTTTTCCAAATGCATAATATTGTTTAGACTTCAATCCCTTGATTCATTTTCAGATTTATAATCCTCGTGAATACTCTATAGGATACATTGCACAAGTCTACACGGCGTTCGGTCAGTTTCCAGAAAGACAGTTTCCAGATCTACACTTTNACATTAAACCGTCTACACGCTTTCTTGCATATACGTGAATGTAGATCAACTAATTAGGTAAACAAAAAACTGGGTTCTAAAAACGATAAAAAATACGGCATGCCAGGGCTCGCACAATTTTACCACTCTGATACACTTGGTAAAAATATATAACTGCTTATGATAAAATATAGTGAATTGATCAGGATAATTTTGGTTTATATAAACACTGCATACTTTCTCTTGTAGATTACATGAATTTTTTTTTAATAACTTTATGTAAGGTTTAAAATGAAAGTAAAATTAATACGTTCGTTTAAAATTCTATTTTCACAGACATCTTCAAAAAACAACACTAAAATTATGAAATCAATTCATACTGTTTGCATTATTACTGTCATTACCGAAACAGACAAAAACTGTCAATTACATTGAAAACTTTGTGCTTCCAAAAAAAATTACATTTGCAATTTACTTGTTACATTATGTGTACATACAGCAAAGTCCCTTGCCAAAACAGCATTTACAGTTCGTTGAATCATGAGTCACCCAGTTTTTCGCTTATTTTAGTTTTACATGTTCACACAACCGTGTATTACAGGAAACTAATTTAAACATGAAATATCTTGTGTTGAGTGAGAGTTATGACTTGCGTTGATTTCTTGTTAGCTTATGATTCCATCATTTGATTCCAAGAAAGTTACAATGTTGGTGGTACATATTCACAGAGATACGTATATATATACGTACATTGTACATAATGAGTACTAAAATTATTTGATTCACATACAATAGCTCAGTTTGAAAACAAAGAGAAGAGAAATGTTTTGTGAAAGAATGCGTGGTACGAATGTTGGATGGAACGGGCTTATATGTTCAATTACTCTATGAAGTTATTATGAGAAACAGGAAATGATGACAAGTAAAAGACAATTGCACAGTGGTCGTCAGCTGCGCATTCATGTTATTTAACAATGGAGCGTAATGTTAGTTGCGTTCGTTCACTTTGGATAAAACCAGCCATTTTGACTCTCAAACAATCTAGAAATGCAATAGCCTTAATGTATTATGTCTGGCGGCTACGGATTTCTAAAAAAAATATTTTCATCATGCGTCATTCACATTCATGAAATTGTGTTTTGTCGCAAACGTGAGTACAGCTTAAAAATGGAGACGCAAACTTTCTCCATTTCTTTCTAACTTTCATAAATAGAACTGAAGCAAACTTTCCAATTTTGCACGTGTAAGATACGAATACGTTTATTTACGTTTCCGTTTTATCCTGAAATATCCTTGAAATTTCATAAAAGTAGTGGGATGGAAGTAATTTTTACCATGATCAATGATCATGCAATAAGAATCAGTGAAAAATACAAACATGCATATAGCATATGCATGTAATACATGTGTGTTTATTAAACTTTATCGGCAAATAATCGTATGCAATGCAACATTTGTCGTACTTGTTAGGAGGCGCGGTATAGACGAAATTCATGTTCTTTCGGATACATACTTTGTCACAAATAATTATCCTCTTATTATAGTATCCGACAATCAGATGACAATCAAAAGTAAATCTGCAAGAAAAGCACATAAAGTGTATTTTTGTAAAAACGTAATTACTAAAGTTTATATTTAAATCCTATTCATTCATAAAAATGTAAAATTATCTACTAAAATTCAATTTTCTTTTATTTTGCTTTATTTCTTAAAATTGTCTCATCTTCTTTTATCTGAACAAGGCCTCGATAACTGGAAAAAAGAAAGTATTATTATATGACAGTAAAGTTTTTTTGATTAGTATATCTGCTTTAGAAATTTCGGTAAAGCAAGTGGGAGTATCAATCAGCCTTTCTATATACAGACAGCTTTCAATATATACATATTATAAAATGGAAAATGCGAGAAAAGTACACAAGTTACACTGTAGTAAAGAGTTAAAATGAAAGAGGCAATACGTATACACTATACACGTTGTAGATGAAATGTACGACGATATTAATTAAAATGCATATATGTATACGGATGCAAAAATATAGCTACTTCTGTCAAATTACCTACAATGATCTGTTATTATAAATGTCTATATGTCAACGAAAGCTGAAATCCCTCCGTAGCTCCACTCCACCATCCACTTGTCACATACATACGCACGATGAAAGGTTTACAGCAATTTCATTCAAGGTAGTATCTTCTTCCCATATCTTTCACTTTGATTATTATTGCGTTCTCCATAAGTTTTTGTGTTATTACAAAACTATTATTATTGTCTAGCATTTTCCAAGCTGCACGACGCCGCGACACGGTGTATACATATGACTTTATAGAACTTTCAAGTCAAGTCGCTTAATCTTGTTGCGCAACTGGTACAATGTGAAGCACTCTACCTGTTTTCCAGAGAGCCATTCTAAAACATCAAGCTCACACAGAACAGAAATCTAAGCATGCATGAAATGGTGTATTTCTATTTACTAGTTTGCCCACACACGTAGCCAGCTAAACACTTTTCCTTAAAATTTATTTCTGTTTTCTCACTCAGCGAGGTGTAAACGACAATGACAACTACATAATAATAATAATAATAATAATGTGTAAAAACATCCATGTGACCAAGGTTTAACTTTTAAGCACCCCACTGTGACCTCTTAATTAATGGAACTTTCATCTGGAACTAATTCATTAAGTTAAGGAAGAACGGAAGCGTGAAATATGAGTTTTCCAGCCGCAACTAATACACTCTAATATATATCGTGGGGTAGTGAGTAGTTTATTTAGGGGAGAAGGCTTTTGCTAATTCCATTAGTCCAATTTAAATGAACAAACCATAATAGCGTAGTCGAAAACATTTTATCTCTATCCATAGATTTATTACACGTTTTACACCGACATTTCTCACGAACGTGCATTTTCCTTTCTTCTTTTCTATCTCTACTTCTCCACGTACTTTTTCATATAGACAGACAGGCAGAGTTTGAAGCGAACTAGGTTGTATAGCTGTAAAATCCAACATTTATATCGCAAGTAAGCAATAGTAATTTATGTTATCATGAAAAGGATGGGTCTCAGGATACCCATGCATCATGTTCTCGTAAACAGTTCTGCCGATACTCTTTGTTGAAAATCTACTTTCTCCCATTGCCGAGAAATGAAACAATTCCAACAAAATTTAGATATTTGAATGTAAGCAAAATGACAAATACATGTAGGTACATGGCTATATATATAATTACAAACAAGGCCAATAGACTCACCTTTCACCTACTACTCAATGCGTTTAGAAAAAGTAAACTAATTGTAAGTTTTCAAAATATTGAGAATTTGCATTTGGAAGACGTGCTGCAGAATCTTAAATAAAAAGGTTTTAGTTAATACAAAGTTATTATATTTTTTTTACAATTTTGCTATCAACCGGAGATTAATTGTGAAGACAAGACTTGGAGGAATGGGAAAATGTACGGAGAATGAAAAACGATCAACCTTTCCAGATCTTTATTTTTTTCATTTTATTTTCAATCCTCATTCTTGTTCGAGAAGAGAAACAAGTGTAATATTAAAATACGTACGACTCTCTTTCTTTCTCTCTCTCTTTCTCTACCACCACCGGAACAAGTTGGCAGTGGCACCAATAAAGTTTGTTTTCTTCTTTTACTAGGTAAGAAACACGAACTGGATTTAATGGAGACACAACTTCCCTTTCAGAATTCTATCCGTCGTTGGTTGATACCAGAGGATATAAGTCACAGACAACATTGATGACGACAAGCAAAGGTGGTGTGTGGTGTTGTCGTGCAATACTCATATATAGAGGGAAACTGATATAAATGAACTTTTTACTTCTTTAAGCCATCACTCCTTTCTCCGTTTCTATTTTATGTAATTTTCTCAGTAACTTGTCGCCCCTGGACATGGTTTGTACACCTTGTACCCCTTTCCCACTAGATCTACTTAAACAAAAAACGCTGTGTAGTATTTGTATACGCACTGGAGTGCATAATAGCACAAGCGTGATTGTAGCGTTAATGTTAGTTTCTCTTGTGTTACCGGAGCTCGCCTTCAACACACCATGGTCTTACGTCTAGGATTAGTGGAATTAGTTAATTTTACTCGCATGCATGGAAGTTGGTGTCGCCTCTCCTATATGTATATTTATTCGTCAGGTCATGTTAAAGTATTGTTCGTGCACTACTTCTAGTCTTTTCTTAAGTCTTAACTGTCCCTCCATGTGTATACATGTACCCATGCAGTGTAGCATTTTGATAGCCCAACTTGTCGTTTTAATGTGAATTTGTAGTGAGAAATACTGAGAGAACGTAATTCAGATAAATGTTGGATGACAATCGCTTTTAAAGCCTAAATGAAACCGTCTTCATAAAGATTAGTACAGATTGTATTATTTGCTTAATAGGATTTTCTTCCGAGTACAAATGGTAATCAGGGTTTAGTTTTTCGCGAATGTAATGCAGGTACGTACGTAAGCATCGCTTGAAAAACAAATTTAACATTACGGCAGACATCTTTCTGGAAACGTAGGTATTCAACAGTTGTCGGTTTTATCCTCAATGTGGTGTTGGATTTTGTAATTTTTGCCAAGTAGGGAGTTCAGTATATTGGAAATATTGTAGAAACAGTATTGCTGCCGTTTCTCGGGTCTTTGAATATCAATTTTATTTTCCTCATAAGATTTTATTCTGAATGGGTTGTGATTTTGGCTTCAGAGTTCAAAATAATCAATATATTAAAATTTGAATTATCTGAATTTTAACAATAATGAATATAATGTATTAGAAAATTGCATTTACTGCCACATATGTTAAAAACTGTAGTAGACAAAGCTTTGGTTCCAAATTGTTGACTATTACGAACATTTCCCCTGTAACAAAAAGAACGGTGCTGTGTTGGACTGCAATCTCACAATGCCCCATAACGGTAATCGACCATGAATTGTATTGATGATGGCTGCAATATTTTTGATGAAATTACTATATGCTCGGAAATAAGTAACGAATATAGACTTTAAAAGCAACAACTATTCTAATTTATTCAGTTTGAATATCAACGGTATAGGTATGTTACATAATGTAGCGATAATAATGTGTTGCAATTTTGACTAAAATCTAAAGCAAAAGGTATATTATAAGTCGGTAGTATATAAAAGTGAACAGCCAAAACTTGACACTTAAAATATTACATAATATCAAAATTTAAAATTGTATAGATGGACATGTAACAAACATTAAAAAGACTGCGATCATTCTTGATGTCTAAACATAATTTCAGTTTTGAGAAGTTAAAATTACAATGGTCTTGTACATAAATATCAAGGCTTCACGGGAAACGCGAAAATCGAAAGAGTTTTTAATGTAAAACTGTTGCAGCACGCAGTCTCTTATTAAACTAAACATTGAATACAACTCTTTGAACAATAAATGAGCGTAAATCACAAATATTTTGAATACTTTTTGAAACTTTTCAGCTTGTCATAGCGCTTAGTAATATGATTAGTAAAGATGTTAATAACACAATTGCTTAGAGAAAGACCAAGCATTATTTAATCACATGAAGGTTTAATGTAAAAAAATACGGATCAATACATTTAAGACGTTGTCAGAGGAGGCTGTCCTTGGGTCTTTCTCATTTGAGTGACAAGTTGGTTCGGTATTTCAGCCAACACCTCCTTTGCTAGAAACGCTCTGGTGTCTGATTGACTGTGTCCGTACAATGAGATGAATTTTTGAAGTTCTGCAGGTAACACAAGGTACAATTGATTTGGTGTCTTACGATTAAATTTCTTAGTTCCGTTGTAGATCTCATACTACAAAGTCATGCATATCAGTGTGACAGTACTGATTTGTATGCATTTATGTAGATACCGGCGGAAATATAATATATATCGTACATGTATATAGTTTAATCTTATATAGATTTATACTATTCTACTATTCTAAATTATCTAAGTTGTTTATAAGAAATACATTGATCAAGACAAAACAAGCTTAACTAAATTCACGCAACAAAGCTATACGGCTTTAAGCAGAATATAAACATATAAAAATAATAAAATGATTATATAAAAATTCATAAATAATAAACAGCAAAACGGTAAAAGTTCTTGTTATCCAGCTTGCAAATGAAATATTATTTGATTTTGAGCGAAAACAGTTAATTGAGTTGATATAATAGTAAACATTAATAAAGTTCAATGAGTTGGTTGGTGATGATATGGTTGAAAGCTGAAGGAAAGTAGAACTACATCAGAATTCTCCTAACGTTTCCCAGTAGTTTTGATCAACTTCTTTCTCATCCACCAAACAACCTGACCTGGCAATTCAGCTAACACTTCTCTAGCCAAATTAATTTTGCTATGCACTTGAGATCCGTACGAGTAATTGAAGAACTTTCGAAGTTCTGAAAATATAATATGTGAATAAGCCAAAATTAGTGTTAAATTGAAATGGCTTAGGGTGCTGTGAATTATGCTGTGCTATCTATATCTTTTTATGATGTTAGTAAAAAAATTGGTGACCAAACAGTGGTCTTCAAACAATGATTATATCTGTGCGAATATGAAAAGTTCTGAAATTGAAATTATTATACGTATTTTTGTTTGCAATAATGTGCCTCAACTTTTACTAGCTACAATAATCTAAAGTAAGACAAAATAACTAATCGTAAGTAGCTTCATTTAGGTACACAAGCAAAAGTTAATAGGACAGAAGAAGCAGAAAAGTTCCCTTGAAAGACTAGAGTAGCACCCAGCTTTGCATACATTCACAAGAAGAAATCCATTGCACAAACTATAGACAATAATTATTACATCACGCTGCTTTATACTGCAGATTTAAGTATACGTTGAAAACTTACCGACAAACTGAACAATATCCCTCACTGCTGATCGTCCATTATGTCTCAATAATCGACCGTCACTATCGAGGAACTCCATAGCAGAAAAATCTTCATTGCCAACTCCAATGATTATTACAGACATTGGTAAAACAGAAGCATTTATAATGGCTTCCTTCGTGGCATCCATGTCTGAATAAAAATGGAACAATGTTTGAATAAGATTAAAATAATAGTATTTTTGTGCATTTTGTGCATATTATTTTGTGCAAATCGTTAATTGATTTCAATTCTCTTACCACAAATGATTCCGTCCGTAATGATAAGTAGAACAAAATAATTTCGACCATCTTGGTAAGAAGCTGCAAACTGCGCGACATGATTAATGACAGGGGCAAAGTAAGTTGGTCCTGCATAGAATTAGCAAAAGAGTTGACAAATTGTTCCAAATACTCAATAGTGGGGATAAAAAAAGTAAAGGTGATAAATAAGCCCTTACCATATAACTGCACGGTATTAAGAGAATGGTAGTAAGCTTGCAAGATACCATTCACTCCTTCGCAAAATGGATTCTGTGGATTCCCATTTAAGAAAAATTCATGAGAGACAACAGAACTTGGGGGAACTCTAGCCCCGAAACCAAGTGCAGGAAACAGTTTATCAGAGTCGTAATCCTGAATAATTTCGCCTGTCAAATTTAAAAAAGCGTAAGAACGTTTTGTTTCAAGATTTTAAATGTTCTATTCTTTATTTTCATACCAACAGCTTTAATAGCGAGCGAGTACTGGTTGTCCATTTGAGGATTTCTGTAATGTAAACTTGTCTGGTTGTTTGGATCACCTAAAGCAAACATAATAAAAATGGCAATGGCACGTAACAATAGTTCATTAAATGTAAAAACAGTACTAGCTTTGAATTACACGAACACGTGATTGTTACATTGTAAATGACTACTGTTTCCGGTAACTTCTGCGATTCAAATTGTTAAATAATTTAACTAATAATTCCAAATATAATCATCTTTGCACTTTCATAATATAAATGACGAACAGGAACGTACTTGACTGAATTTCACTGTACGATGTCATGAACTCTCCTATAAAATCACTGGTACCATCATTATCCCAATCCCACACCTGAAAACGCAGAGGTCTATCAGGATTTCCACTGGTGAGAGATATTACGCGCATTGAAAACGCCGTCCAGTCGGGATTCAATGTGTTTTTGATAACATCAGTTTTATGAACATTTGTCCATGAACCGTCATCCATCTTCTTAGCAATGAGAACATATGGATCACTCTTTCCAAAGAAATCCTTTTTATCCAATCCTCGAGCGTGCATTTTCATGTACATCACTTCCTTGTTTGTACCCAACTCTTCAGCTTGCACGACTATTTGGGAGGACTTTCCTGGAAATCCTGGTGGAAGATTAAGGTTTCGCTCAAACTAAAAAAAGATTAACAGTAGACCGTCAAAACTTTAGTGCACTTTCTTTAAAGCCTCTGTAAAAATATCTTTAAAAAATCATGACAAATAATTTAATCTTGTAATATCAAGTATCAGTGTGTGTACAAACCTTTTTGTTTGGTGCAGCAACTATTTCCCCCAAACTGCATTCCATACATCCTAAGTAATCATGGGCATCAACAGTGTGTGAACTACTGTCCCAATCGTAAATGGAAAATTTTACAACCTGTCGAAAGCCAAATTTAAAATAATTTGTAAAACATCGAGTTAAACTAAACGGGAAAGGAAAAAATAAATAAAATGCATTCAATCAGTTTTACTTGTCGCTCTTCAAATCGATACTCCATTGTAAATTTTGTGTTAAATGATGGGTTTAAACTATTTTTGATCTGCTCTGTGCGACCGATTTCAATGTACTGATTTGTTCTGAGGTCCTTCTGATACAAAATGCAAACTGGATCCGATTTTGAAAATGTGTCACGGTCCAGCAGATTTCTGAAATAAATAAATACAATACACAATTGGTCGTGAAATTAAAATGTAAGTATGAAAAGCTAATTTACCTGCAGCAAACCTGAATTTCAATTAAAGTATATATTCTACTTGGTCCAGGTCCTAAAGGACGTGGACCGACACAGTTAGCTTTTACGGCAGCTTCAAATACGCTCATTTTTTAACTGTTTTATAAACATCAAGACGGTATCGAGGATGAGATCTGAATTTTAATTAATCTGGTATTTAAGTTTAAACGTTCCTGCTTCACCCAATTCGGATAAGACGTATCTACATTATCCTGATTACCCACTTGACTGAATTTGGAAAAGACACATTTATTCTCATTCCCGACGTGAGCAAGTGCGATGCATCCTGAATCCTGCATAATGCTATAATCTAATTCACAGATTCGTCTCCACACTTGTGTCTGTTACCGTAACCGAAGCAGATAACTTCCTTATCTGTACTGCAACTCAACTGAAAGTCTGACAAATGCAATGCATGAATGAGTGCTGATACTGATACAAATTATGAAAAGAGACTTTGCTTTCCATCATCCATGCGTACACCTAATGAGAACATGATATCTGGAAGACACTAATACCATACTGCTAAAAATCAAACTTATATAATACATATTACCATGTGTTTATACGTAATATGGAACATAGATTAAACTGTTAAAAGAAAATAAGAATGCAGGATGAAAATCGAATGCAATTTATGAAAGAAATCAACTGGAAATTTGTGAAACATGTATAAATGGAACCAACCTCAACACATGGATGATGAAACCAAGACAAGTACTGTCATACAAGTGCGCGTTAGTTATCCTTTTTGTACAAAATACCATGAGCTTTTACCGTCTATATAAGTATATAATTGTACTTATAAAAACAGTAGTTGGAACAGTAATTATATATTCCAGATATTGCACTTTTAAAATTATTAATGTTCCAGGAAATAAAAACATACCTAAAGTCAATACGGTGTGCCAACTACCAACCTACTAGATACATTGTACAAAAAGTCAGTATCACGGTAAAATATAATCGATAAACTCAAGAATAAATTTAATGACAGAAGTGAAAGTGATGCGCCTGATGCCTGCTTTTACGGATGACGGACATTTAGCTTCTGTGGAAAACCAAGGTCATCAGAGCGCAGTAAAAACAATTACGAATAAATATTATAATATAATAGATTATATAATTATTTATCAATTCCTTACTTTCCATTCGACTTAATAATGGTACTTATGGTACTACATTTTTATTTTACATCAATTATATACAAGGTAGGTACTCATTACAAAATACACCATAATAGTGCCAATTTAAAAAAATGGAGAATGCGAGTAACAGAACAATAATAATAACTGTATGAGATAATATTATATAGAAAATAATATAAAATCTTGCTAGATGAAACGGAACGATTTAATTGAATTTAAAAATCTAAACGTAAGCACGCAGAGCTCCTAATTATATCTTTCCAAAGGCGCGTAATTGAGAAGTTTTTCAATAAGATCCACATGACCTAAAAGCATCCTTCGGCAACAGTATCTCTTCAATCCCAATGCATCCAGGGCATCGCTACAACATAATGAAAATGTCAAAATGATTCCATGCTTCCTTATCCCGAAAGTGTAATCGTTTATAAATGTCACTAATGAATTTCTACCTACCCCTCCGTATATTCAGCTTGGAGTAGCCCCAGGTACGCCTCCCATTTATTTCCAATAACTTTACCACAAGTGAAACAACGCACCGGAATAATCATTTTGGCAAATTTATCTCTCAAACGCAAATGAGACCAGTTATAACGATTCGTATTTAAAACTAAAAGACAGATCAGAACAACGTCTTAATTTGTGAGGCGCAAACCCAACAGAGTGTGAACAACTTTAAGGACTGAAAACTGGAAACACAGCTGACCGTAACGGCACGGGCACACCACAATGCTTAAACGACCAAATGTGCGTAGGTAAATTTAAAAGATCTTCCCCAAAGTTAATTGCTTACAATCGACCGGTTTTAGCAAATGCAAAAATTTGCTTGTTTTTCCAAACCTCAGTACACTTGTTTTGAGTAAAATAAAACGTGCATTTTATTGAACTTTACGTGTACGTAAGTAATATCTTGTAGGCTAAAAGGAGCTATATACCAACACAACATCAACATAGAACATTGGCATAGCTTTGGTTTAAACGCAAAACTGAGCCCGCAAAGTGGGGCACCGTGAAACGTTTGTATGCACATGCACACGATTATGTACATGACATACTCCTGACTCCTGACAAGTCCTGCCACCAAGAATTTCCTGCAGTCGAGTCTAACTTATGGAATGCGAGTGGAAAAGGCAGTTAAGTAGTTAGTAACCAAATGCTAAATACGATTATACTGCTAAGATCATAATGAAAAAAGTTGCAATAACTTAATACAGATCACTCTGTAATCATTAGTAATAACGCTTTAAAATGCATGAAAATGGAATTATTATTATTGTAAACCTACAAGCAACGCATAACTCATTTATGGGCTCATGAATGATATCATGGTTTCTCATTCATGATATAATTAATATTTTATGCAGATGGATATATACACAACATGTACGGGCTGCGCTGTGATTTGGTTATCTTGTAAATACTATAATATCATGTCGTCGATTATTAACTAGATAGTTTACTCATTTTTCATCAAATATCCAAAATAGGGATTGAATTTTCAATGTCAAGCCAATGCAAATATGGACTTGAACTCCCACATATATCACGTTGTTTTCATTTTCATCAAATATCCAAAATAGGGATTGAATTTTCAATGTCAAGCCAATGCAAATATGGACTTGAACTCCCACATATATAACGTTGTTTTCTGAACAATCTATCTAAACTACTAAGAGTTCTGCGATCAATGCGATCCGTATTATGTGGTGGTGAGTAACGTTTGTTACGATTGTCGGAGTATATTGTATATGTATTGATAATGTTGGAAGTGCAGCATTACAAGTGGGCAAGTGCATTTGTGCTGACTTCTTCCTTATCTACTTTTTTGGATGAAATACGGGTCAACCAGTTTATGAACACAATAATAATTTATAAGGTAATTTACTTACTTAGCAGCGACGGTGAGTTCCACGCGTGAAGTTGGCATCGAGAACTGACCAGTCGTACTAGAATTAGCAGTAGTTCCAGATCCAAGAGGAATGGAAGTTTGTACATTTGGAATATTCACTGAGCCACCGTATGCAGTAGGAGGAGCAGCCATTGAATTTTGATTCGGGTAAGGATAAGCTCCAGGTTGTCCAGAACCACCAATCCCACCTGGTGGAGGGGCAGAAGGGTAATTTGGAACCGCTCCCGGTAATGCTCCTGGGGCTGGATACCCCGAAGTGGGGTAAGGTGCTGCGTTGTTTGTTGGATATCCAGGGTATCCCCCCGGTGCTGTCGGTGCACCCGGAGCAGTTGGAGGATAGTTTGTATACATGTTGAATTTAGATGAATGCTTCAATGTATCTTACTTTACTATTCACAGCAATTTCTAGACCCTGAAAAAGAGGCAGAATAAAATTATAATTGATTATGTATTAATGACTAGAAAAATCTCTACAAAATACTAACTTGAATATCACCATGCGTGTCTTTCTTCAAACAATATTTTTATCGTCGAATCTGTTTCGTTTCAATTACCTTCTTTAATATTATGTTAAAACCCACTGTACTTTTCATTAGAATGAAAACTTCAAGTTCTGAATTTTAGACGAATTAAAATTTTCACTGATTTTGAACTTGAATTAACAATTTTATGATAAGCTTCATACAAGTGGCAAGAAAACACCAACAATAACTGTTCTGCTCTGCAGTTTATAACATAACATTACCTACACATAAAAGTCAAAGGCAATAAAATGTAATTTGTAGGGATTGCAAGATTACACCAAAACTAATGTGCGCAATATAGATTCCAACTTCCAAAATCTAGTTCACACCACCACACAACTCGCGAGCTACTACTACGATACGAACGAACAGTCAACAGCACATGAACACACGACAATGAACAAGTCTAAAATTCAGTTTGAGACATCTTCAGCGAAATTTGTGCATGTCTATGAGTATACATTCAAAGTGTTTAATAGTTTAATGTATGTATTTATCAAGAAAGCAATAATAACATGTGTGGTGGCCGTGCGTGGACTGCTCACATTTTGAAAGATTCTAAATGAAATACTGGCTAATAATGATTGCGTATTGTTCTATGCATACGTGTCCTAAAACTACAGTATAAGCTTAATTGTCCCATGTTAAAAACATTAAAATACACCATTATGCATGTTGTAGGACAATTTACAAAAAAATGCAATTGATTTAACAAGTTTGCGATAGATAAAAGTTCTATTTATTTGGTCTATTTTGCTAAGATGTGACGTGCTTCTGATTCCGCGATCATTATATTCGTGCATTGCATATGCATAGTATGAAATGAATATCGGATATTCGTAAGCTCGTAACGTGACGTCAATATAGTCAATATGATGGCGAACAGTTGGTTGGGATAAGTTGATAGATAGAGTTGTCTCTTTACGTGCACCTACCTCTACGAATTTAGCTGGTTGTTTTTGTTTGGATAGTTCAGCAGATATATGCATAGTCTTTTATTTTTTTTGCTGGCTGCATACATACTTGCCTAGGCATATAAATTTTGCAGGTCGCACGCAATGTAAATGGTTGTTCAATTGAAACTAGTTGTCAGTCGATGAGTCGACTACTACTGACTATCTAGCTAGATTATATTCAGGATTCCAGATAGATTCTACTAGAGATACAGTTTTTCTAAAAAATTCAAATAGGAAATTGTGATATTTGTGAGTCATAGTCACAAGCCAACTTCCCGTGCCGTGCCCCATTGCCATACGTAATATGAAAAACGTTTAGATAGTTATTATTAGTTAGTTAAAACGACTCTCATTCATGCATAATAATGACGTCTTTGTTCAGTCCAGGGCAATAATATGTCGTCATTCGTAAAATAACATTCTTTTATGCTAGGCTAGCAATACTTGTTCTGAAACAACACATTAGTCAGCGCTCTCTCTCTAAAGTTTTACGTAGTAGTTGGTATTTCAAATTTTAGTAGGGCAGTTTCTTGACGTCTTTTGTAGTAATGACGTCAAGGAGTAATGAATTACTGTACAATTGTCTTTTGCTTTCATTGCTTATAGAGATAAATATTATTGGCATCGCCTGTTTAAACTAGTACAAAAGAAAGGAGAAAGTTCACACTACGCAGTATAAAAGGTATACCTCTGATCAAGTAATCTAAATTGAATACAATGCCTTTAAACCAACACAACGACTTACCTAGGAATTTAATACCAAGTTTTATCTTAATATAAATTCAAATGCAAAAATATTATTTTTAACTTAATGGATAAAATATTTATCAAATGCTTTCACCTCAACACTTTCACGGACTATTGCTAATGTAATGTAGTTCAGGACAGTACATAGAGTTTAACACGGAGAGAGGCTACGTGAAAGTTTATGTTTAAGTATTTTATGGGAGACAGGAGTACTACTCAAAAGTAAAAGCATGTACACGTATTTGCCAACAGGTAGGTGTGAAAATGAAAACTGGGAGCACTTTCTACATACACCACATTCACATATTATTCATTTTTTACATTTTGCTAAAACACGTGTTTATTCATTTATCTGTCTATCTACTAATTTTGTATGGAAAGCAATAATAGATTTTTTTTATCGAAACAGTGTGCTCATCTTTTGGTTATTGTATTTTTTACAAATATGTAGCAAAGCAAACATATTGGGAAAATGAATAAAAGTATGAAACTTACATGCTAATACAAACTATTTTATTGCAACCAAACACGCAAATCATGTGTACATAACCACATCCGATAATGTAACTGATTTCCTTTATGGTATTGTAAGCATCTAACCATACAACTTCCTGTCCTGTCGATTACACTTTTACACAGACCAACAACTTGATACCAATACCAACTGACAACACATTAGGTTCATATAAGCTAAAGCGTAAACAATACTTTTCCGAGAACGTGACGGAGATTTTCCGAAAGATTTCGTTGTATTTTTGTACAGTTCAGTTCGTCGTAGAAAAAAACATCTGCATCATACATACAATACACTACTATATCCAAATTTCACTACTAGCTTTCTTTTTTCTTTCTCGCAACTTTTTTTAAATACGTCCAGTAATTTGTTTGGGTCGATGACTTGTTGCAAAGTTTGTTTTCTATCCTGAAAAACTATTTATGTAGCATAAGCGTATTTTCTTTTGAAAAACTAGCTTTTTACCAAAACAATAAAACTAAATTTGCAAGAAATGTGAATGCTTACATTTTTTTCGTCGAGCTTATATGTTGGCGAGATGCCGAAGTTTTATTTTATTTGATTGTGTTCTTCTCTTTATTGCGCTTTGAGCTGCTGCTGCTCGTCATCCTTTTACAGACTATTTATGAAGAAACTGATTAAATAATAGCTACAAACATTGAAACATTCTGATTAACATTGGTTCTTGGAAACTGAATGGATCCTAAAATTTCAACGAATCTTATATTTACAACCCACATGAAGTGAATGAAAAAATCTGTATTTTTCTTCGGGTACACTATGCACATAGAATAAGAGACTAAAGTTTGCGTATCACATAGCCCCTATGTTTTGTTTAGTAAAAAAACTCTTGAGATTCAGAAGCAATATGCGTCGTAACAGCAATTAAATTATAAAATATTAGTGATACACTCTGCCTGCTGGGATGACAAAATAATGAGCTAAAATACGCCATGTAGCGTTGTCCTTTTATCCTTTCATCCAATATTGCTTTTAATTTATTTCAAACAGTTAATAATCATGTACATAAAATAAGCCATTTATTAGTCACAAATATTTTGCAAAATATTGTAATATTCAAAAGTCAATGCATTAACCAGAAAACACCTATTAAGAAATAAAAATTTGTGCACGTTTAATAAGGCACAAGGTTTGCAAAAAGCACCAACATCTGGCAACCTCATTCACAGTCTCTTAACTTGTCAGTCTGCAGATAATGCAGTTCGTAAAAAACTGCCAAATCTAAGGGTAACCCTCTTTCCGTCAGATTTAAAAATGGATGGAGTGTTTCCTTTTGGCACTTTGGTAGAAATAATGTTACACGTCCTCAGTCCATGTGTGCTTTTCTTCCCGTAATAGGATTGTCTTATCCAATATTATTTTCTTATAAGAAACAATTTATTGTTATATATATTTGAAACAATAGATTCAAAATCACTACTATATACAAAATAATACATATTTGGATACAAAGCAATAAATTGGTGTAGGCAGTTTTATAGTGGTAAAACCTGAGTCGTAATTAGTTAGGTTATGGAATTTTAGGATAAAATTTATGTGGCTACATAGAGAGAAAATAATTTACAACTAAAGCTTATGTAGACTAGCTAGATCTACAAAGGGGTAATCTGTTTGGTTGACATGAACTGCATGAATTGTGCAGGCACTTCTGCAAGCACAGCTTTTGCCAGACCTTCCCTGGCTGCGCGGTGATTTTCTCCGGACTTTGCTAAGAAATCTCGTAAAGCTAAAAGAAAAGGAGAAATGTTAATCTATTTTGCAAAAACTTGTATTCACGTTGGAAGACTGAAAATTAATTTTCTTACCAACAAACTGAACAATATCCCTTGCAGCAAGTGCACCAGTAGAGCTCTTCAGTACACGCTTATCAGCGTCCAAAAACTCCATTGATGAGAAATCTTCGTCGCCAACTCCAACAATAATAATAGACAACGGGAGTGTGGATGCCGTAATAATGGCCTCTTTGGTAGCTTCCAAGTCTAATAGTCAACAAAAATTAAATCCATCTCCCAAAGAATAAAATTGAATTTTTAAAAATCAAGTGCAAGGTTAACTCACCACAGATCATTCCGTCCGTGATTATTAGCAAAACAAAGTAATTGCTGCCATCTTTATATGTGGAAGCAAACTTAGCAACATGATTAATCACTGGTGCAAAATAGGTTGGACCACTCAACCTAACAGTATTCAAAGCTGTCTGGTAAGCCTCAAGGATTCCTTCAACTCCCTGGCAGAATGGATTTTGTGGATTAAAGTTAAGGAAAAATTCATGGCTCACTTCAGTGCTGGGAGGAATTTTAGCTCCAAAACCAAGTGCAGGAAAGAACCTTTAAAACAAATTGAAAAAAGTCAAGAAGATGTAAATTATTTTACTGCAAAACTTGATTGTATTGTTTTCAAGATTGTTGTCAACATTTAAATTTACATACTTGTCCGAATCGTAATCTTGGATAATTCTCCCTGTCGAATAAAACATTACATGTTTAATATGTTATTACATTTTTAATGACGATTAATGAAGCACGTATGCCCTTGTAGAAAAAGGGAATGCTGACAATGACTTACCCACAGCTTTAATTGCCAGCGTATATTGATTGTCTTGGTTTGGAACGATAGAATGAAGACTGGCCGGATCCTTGGGATTTTTGTTGCTTGCAGTAAAGTCAACCGCTACTGTAAAATGAAGCTGAATTCCACTTTGGAGATAGTCCAAGAATGTAAAGTTCCTTTCGGAAACTTGCAATGAAACGACATTCAAGAGTCCAGAATGCTCATATCCCTTCTTTTTATCTTTTTTCTTGGGATTAATTAATTTAAAGCTGGCCGAATTTTGAGCTGTCGCTGTTGATAAAAGCCACACCAAATTTTTTGTCTACAACATTTTGTTTAAGTATGATAATAATTAAATTTTAGTTGAATTATGAAAGTGTACCGTTTTTCAGCTCCTGGAAAGTTGTCTCAAACTGTCCAATCAGATCATGCTTCTCGTCTTTATCGTGATCGTAAACCTGGAAAAGAAGTTTCCTGTTTGGGTTTTTCCCAGTAAGAGTAGACACCTCACCAGTGATTTGACGCCACTCTGGATCTAATGTCTTCTTAATCACTTCCGTTATAAAGACCTGAGTCCATTCATTGTCATCCGTCTGCCTGGACACGATTAAAAAGGGATCACTTTTCCCCAGAAAATCTTTTTTATCCAAACCTTTGCCACTCAAGGTAAGCTGATACGTGTCTTGGCTGTTGCCTAACTCTTCAGAGTATACGATCAGAGCAGACGTGTTGTTCTTTCCTGCCAACTTTTTGGGAAGTTCAAGGGTCTTTTCAAACTACAAACATTCAACATTTCAAAATTTAAAAAAACTGTTTCAAAAACAACCGAAAACCTTTGAAAATGCTGATTTTACTGTATTCAATATTGTACCTTGCTAAACTTTGCGGAGATAATCTCTCCCAAACTTGTCTCTACACTACCCAAAAAGTCATGTGCAGACAGATCCTTCTTATCCCCATCCCAGTCGTAAACAGTAAACTTTATTGCCTAAAATGAAAAATTATCAATTTTCCCCAATACTATTAGTACTTACAAACCAGCAAATTGCATTAAATTAAAAACGTTAACGATCAAGCATTTTATGCATAACAAAAAACACTACACATCTATGTACCTGTCGTTCTTCGAATGTGTAGTCCAAAACAAGCTTCATGTTCCATTTTGGATTGAGATTGTCAACAATGTGCTCAGTTCTACCAACTTCAACATATTCGTTTGTATGGGGCTGCTTTAAATGAATCACACAAAATGGATCGGATTTCGAAGTAGAATCCCGGTTAATAAGGTTCCTAGACAAAAATACAAACGATTTTATTGAAATTGGCAATGCAATGAAGAGTTTAAAATTCTTATATGAATCGACTAAATATATAGATTGATTGTTTAATTGTCACGTACTTGGCAGCAAGCCGCAGTTCAACCTTGGATTGTAAACCCATCTTTAGTCAAGCTCTTTAATTATGTGACTAACTAACAATGGCAGACTGTCACTTGGCACTGCAGAAATCTGTCAGCACTTTCTGCGGTTGTCAAAATCGATTTAAGCAAACAGGACAAGAGCCTCGTCGTCCTTTTACTAAAGCAAAATGTTTAGTAGCAATTTAATAGCACCACAGAATTGTTTTTAAACCAATAATAAATGCAGATATTGCAGTTGCGCTAATCACACAAAATGAAGATGTATATTCTACTTACAACAATACACGTGTATTGGTTCTGGGTTGGTTGGGAAAAGAATGCCGTATTGCAATTTCCTTCGTATGCTATATAAAATCAGTATCCATGCAAAACTAGGTGTGCTCAAGTAGCCGGGTCTCTTTTTTCATGAATATGTAGTTCCTCTCTTTGACTGGTCACAATTCACAGCAAACTTCTACTAACGCTTGAAATAATCACAATTTTTTATATTTTAGCAAGCACAGCATAAACTGTACAATATATTCATACAAGCAAATGCAAATGACAGCTTGTCGTGCCGACTACCTTTGTATTACCTTCTAGCAAGTAAAACAACTCACTTCAAGCAAAAAAATATTCCACTTTAGTTGACTCATAAACACAAATACAAAATTCTCTCATGTTCTTCTTGAAGTCTAGAAGTTGAATAGTACCATATATACTCAATACTCATTGTGTTTAGTTTTTAGTTAGTAGAGACGCTGCTGCTCCTGCTGCAACAGTAATCTCGTCTATACGATTTTCCAGGGTCATTCTGGTGATAAAAAGCGTTACGTCACCTCTCAAGTTGTACTAAAATATTCTAAAGCGCTTTCGCTCCTATATGAGTCAGTAGAAGAGAAGCAAACATAATGGTGAGGCTGTATTAGTAGTCTGCTGCTGCTGCAATGCAACAGTGAATGGAGAAGACTAGAGAGACGGAGACGTAAAAAAAGCAAAAATAATCCAGTAGACAGTTAGTAATGAAAATAATAATACCTGGGGCTATGAACATGTCTGTTGGGAGTTATCGTTAGTAACCTCGTATCACACAAGCATACATATCATCTCGTAGCATTATACCAACCAACTCATCCTCTCATCCTCATCTTGGTAAAGTTTCATTGGCATACAAATACCTACATTCTTTGTCCTTGTCCTTCCGTCCAGTTTTTTATACAGTTCTTGAAGGAATGCGATGTGTGAATCTGCTTCTTCCCTTGCATAGTTACATTCGATTCTTAGCTTTTAGACGGTACAGCTCAGAAGTAAAAGTAAATCACAGCGAAGTGGATGTTTGTTTGTATATTTGCTGCTTGTGTGAAGTACTAAAATGGAATCTAAATGAAGGTTAAATGAAAAAAATCGCTTGTGCTGCAAGAAATATAAGCATATATATGTCGGATGAATACTATAATAAATTTTGATATGTACAATACATTATACAAACATATATATACATATATATAATATGGGTATTTAACATGGCATAAGTACAGTTCATATTAGCCCATTAAGTCATACTCATATTCATAGGGATATTGTCACATTTGTTCACTATTGTATTGTGGTTGTAATTTTATAGTTAAGAAGAAAAGCTTTAAAAGGGGTTTCTTATTAGTGGCTGCGGGTTGTCTCATCAAGAAATGACTTCATCACATCAATCGTCTTACCTAATGTCAAGCCATTATGATGATGTCACCATTCAAATGGTCGAAATCAAAAGCTACCAACTAAATGAAGTGATTGAAATGTGTGTGTAGAGTGTGCATGCATCAATTATCAATTTTGCTGACCATGAGCTCATGATTGTGCTTACCATTCCACAAACTAAATTTAATTAGCACAATGATCAAATCATGTACGCATATACAAATCTGTAGGTAAAAATATTACAACTTTGTAAATAATTAATTTTTTACTGGTTTCATATCCTCTACTAAAACATTCAATNTACACAAATCTGTAGGTAAAAATATTACAACTTTGTAAATAATTAATTTTTTACTGGTTTCATATCCTCTACTAAAACATTCCATGAGGTAGAAACTCTTGAGTAATTTTGTTGCATTTTATACTAATGACTAAGAAACACTGAACAAAATGAGCTCATACGCATGGATGGCGTGTACAACTGAAGTCACGAAGTTGTTTGTTTTAATCACACAAACAGGCTCTCTGGATAGCCTTGTTGTAACACAACTTGTGTCGTAAAATGGTTGTTATGTTCCCCAAATGCACCTCAGTTCAGTATTTCAGTTTGACTGACTCTGGCATTTTTCCACCCACAACCCACATCACATCATAAATAAATTGCAGCTTCACCACATTACTAATGTGATGAGATAATTACGGTTTATAGTTTAGGTTTATGCTTACACACAATAGCATACTCCCACTCTCACAAAATTACAGGCTTAAAACCAAACAGGAAATTGGCAACCAAAATGGGACAATTGAAAAAACCAGTAACAAAAAAGAAAACGGCTGGCCGAGATGGTGATGTATTTTGCTATGCTGTGGCTTCTATGCAAGGTTGGCGTACCGAAATGGAAGACTCCCATCGAGTATCGTTAAATTTACCAGGTCAATTAAAAGATTGGGCATTTGCGGGTGTATTTGATGGCCATTCAGGACGAAATGTTTCGGAATATACTTCCAAGAATTTATTGCCTCAAATAACGCGAAAGATTCAAGGTTACGGCGAAAAAGAGCAAAATGGCCAACGGCTCATCAAGGATGGTATCATTGAAAGCTTTTTAAGGCTGGATGCAGCTATGCGAAAAAGTAAAATAATAAATGACAACAGCGGCACCACAGCAGTTTGTGTGCTCATTTCCCAGTCAAATTATTATTTTATCAATTGCGGTGATTCTCGGGCAATTCTTTGTCGAGATGAAAAAGTTCGATTTGTCACAAAAGACCATAAACCAAATTTAAAAGTTGAAAAAAATAGAATAGAAGCTGCGGGAGGAACAGTACGACATGATAGGTTCTCCTTAATTACAATAAAATGGAGTTTGAAATCAATCTAAACTGTCTTTACCTTTAGCTTGAATAATTTAAAACACTTCTGTTTTATGACTTTTTGCATTGGTAGAGTGAACGGATGTTTAGCTTTGTCGCGAGCTTTGGGGGATTTTAGATATAAAGATAATACAAATAAAGAGCAATGCGATCAAATGGTGAGTCCTCTACCCGATGTAACTGTCATCGAGAGAAACAATCGGACAGACCGCTTCATTGTACTTGCGTGCGATGGAGTTTTTGACGTTTTGACAAATTACGAACTAATTACTTTAATAAAAAGTGAAATGGCTAAAACGAATGATCTAAGGGTTATTTGTAAGAATGTTGCGGACCGTTGCCTCAAAATAGTACACTATATAACATTTATAAATTATGAATTTAACAGTCATAACAGTCTATAGTCTGATGACATTTTAAAATATTTTGTGAACTTTACTACACAGGGTAGTCGCGATAATATAAGTATTGTTCTTCTAAAGTTACCGGGTTGTCAAAATCACGAGGATCTAAGAAGAAAAAGAAAGCTGGATCTTGCTCATATGAATTGCGTTATTCGTAACAAGAAGGCAAAGAAGAGTGGTTCTATAAGGTTTAGCAAAGTCTCAGACCCAAGTTCAAGTGCAAATATACCCTTGACTCAAAACATAATTGAAATTAAGAGGGAATATCAAAGGGAAAACAAGCACAGCACAGTTCCAAATGTGTTCATAACTTTTTTCTTGGACTACTGGAAGGTAAACGATTGCGCAGTTTCTGAGTTCCGTCGAAAATTCATAATGATATTCAATTTGATTGTGATTTGCTTTTATTTCACATTCTGCAACTATTGCTTTTTTAGAAAAAGGGTGGTAATATTTGTAAAGCTGCGCAGATATGCGGAAAAAGATGGAGTCGGCTGGGCACCCAAAAGAGAGAGAAATACAAACTTCGCTATTTACAAGTTCGCAACAAGCATAATTTGAAGAGACTTCAACAAGTACCCGTAAGGAGTCTCAATGGCCGAAGCAAAAACAAATCCTCAACTTCTTCAAAATAATACTTTCCATTCCTTGCTTCTTCCGCCCGATCTAAAAAAATCTGGTCCAAAAAATTAAAAAACTGTCTACAGTGCTGAAACTTGATTATTTTAAAACATTCATTATCCACATTCTTGCAACAATAAATAAGTATTCATATCTCTGAAAAATCTCTTTAGAAGGGTTTAATATTTAAAGTTTTATATACTTTGGTATGCCATAAAGTGTCACTGGTTTTTCGTATAATTAGTAAATGTGAAGGTATATGAAATGATTTCTAATAATCTATGAAAGTTACATTAATATAATAGTTACATTATAATTACTCATTCATTAAAGTCTACATGCGGTTTTTTTGTGGTTTATATACTATGTTGGATTATATGTTCCAAATGTTTCTGCCATCTTGCCATTTTATTAAATTAATCGTCCCGTTGATTGTATGTATTGTTCAGAAATGAACAACTTTAAATTACACCTTTTAAACTTTTTACTACATGTTTTATGAGAGAAAACATTCAGATTCAACTCAGGTATAATATATAATAGCAGATTTTATTATAAAAGATACTAAAAATTTTTTGTATTATTTATTTTATTTAAATAATAGCATTTAGCATTTTGTGTTTGCTGCTCTTGCAGAAAATCGTTAAATTCCATGAACAGGATGAGCACTTAAAAGCGAATGATAAGAAAGTTGAGTAACCTGCACTTATTAAACAATGCCTGCAATCCAGTTTGTTTGTCATTGTTTTTGAATCTGATACCTTTTCTACTACATACTTTTATACATTTTCACGTCAAATGTAGACGAGCTTACTGATATGGGATGATGTTAGGATCTATCAGACTATCACGATATGAATGATTACGGGTAAAGTGTTCAATACAGAAAAAAATAAATGACTGTGATACTGACTTGAAAGCACATTTTGCAAGGAAGCTAAAAATGGATATGTGAATAAAAACGCTAAAGAAATTGTCTATAATATTTCATGGATTGGATTACAAAAAATAGCCGCCTGTTACATTTATGCGTGGTCCGTACTTTCAAAATATTTCAAGTTTCCGGTGTCATCAATTAGTCTAATGCTCTATATATCTCTTTATCATTATATGATAAGATAAGGTCGCTTTTGCGTACGGATTTATCAAAATTGATAAAAATGATAGTTTATGCATAGAAATACTATCAGCGTATTATTACGTTATCTAAATATTTGTACTCTATGGTAAGTTGAAGAGCCAAAATTAATAAGCTGAATTTACGGAACCGAACATCATGGATTTTTTTCCTGATTTTTGCTTTACTCCTTAAATAAAACAGATTCTAGTCGTTAATTTATAAAGTAATTAAATGAGAAAAAGTTTAGTGTGTAGGGTATTTGAAAAAACTTATTTAAATATTGTATGAACTTTTCCCAAAGAAGCGTAGTCAGCTTCATACACAGAAAAGATGAGGCTTGGATTCAATTCGGACATCTTCTTTGACTTTATAGGCAGGCTAAAAATAGCAACAGTGGTAAGATGGAGGAATATTACAAAGAAAAAATAAGCATTTACACGTATATTTTTATTTCTGAATTGTTCAAAATATCCGGACAATTTTTTATGTGCAAAGGTTAACGCATAAATTGTGTTTTTCATCCAGGTACTAGGACTATTGAACGTTATTTTAACAGGGGCATCATTCACACGTCATGATTCAAGGGACCAAGCCTGTTTGGCGTTTGTCATAATTTTCTTCTTGTTGTCTCTTTTTTGGGTCCTTGCTGTAATGTTTGGTTTTCTTGTGGTTGAAGACTCTCACATAAAATTTGTAAGTATCTAACTCAATATTATTATATTACATGAGATAACTTTTGAATTAAACTTAAAATAAGATGTTTTTCGTCCACGTTTTAAGGATATGTTGTATCATATATGCGCATGTTTGATTCTTCTAATTACTGGAATTTTCTTCATGATATCTGTTCTAAAACACGGAAACGATTTACCCAAGTTTGGACTTCGAATTTGTGCAATGGTAGGAGTCAGTTTTGCTTTGGACTATAATTTTTGATAAATTCAGTCTAATATAAGCTGCAATTAAATAAATTATTTAAAACGATTATGTATCTGTTGAATTATTTTCAGATAACGGGATTCATCAATAGTGCTATTTATGGATACCTACCCTGGAAGTTATTGAAAGCAACGTAGTGATAGTGTGGCGAAAGAAATAGTTAAAGACATCATTATTCACGCGTCAACCATGAAATGTGGATGGATGTTTTCTTTAGAAAATCTCATGTGCAAGTCATCACTCCCTTTTTATTTTTTGCATAAGTTCATCCATGAAATTACTTGTTCTGGCAATTCAGCTAGCACAGACCGAGCAAGTGCTATTTTTGACCCTTCACTTATTGGTATGATTGACTTAAAATTTACGTACTTTCGTAGCTCTAGATAAATACATCGAAAAGTTTTAAAAACCAAACGAATAAATTTGTCAAAAAAAATATGAAAACTTTTATCGTGTAACTAGTATCAGCTATATTTATGTACTCACCAACAAATTGTACTATGTCTCGACTGGCGCATTTGTTTGCTCTACTTTTCAAAAGTTTATCATCACTGTCGAATTTTTCCATTGCGGTAAAATCTTTATCACCAATACCGATGATTATTACAGACATTGGAACTTCGGATGCTTCTACCAGAGCGTCCGTGGTTGTCTCAGGATCTTAGAGTAAATATTACATAATAAGAACATTCATCATGACATGGAATAGCTAGTACTACTACTTTGATCTACTTTTTAAAATATTGAAAATCAAATAATAACATTGTTTTACCGCAAACAACACCATCGGTCAAAATTAGCAGTACATAGTACGCTTGGTTTGGAGTATTTTTCATTTCACCTTTGGCAATTTCTGTGACTTCCCTTATAACTGGTGCAAAACACGTGGGACCAAATAACTTAACTGTGCAATTAAAAATGTTTTTATTTTTAAGTTTGCCAAATACTTGCAACATATATCGCGTGCATCGTGCACTCATTAAAAATGTTGTAAAAAATAAGTTGTATGCCTCTTTGCAGAGCTCGGTAGTAAGAGCCCAAAACGCCGTCAACTCCCTGACATAATGGGTTGCTCTCTTTAAAATTTAGCGGAAATTTATGATTTGCTCGATTTACGTTTGGAAAACCTTTGGCACCGAATCCATAAGCGTAAAATTGTTTAGATGAACTGTAGTCTTGAAGAATTTCTCCTGAACATACAAATCAAATTTATCCGTTTGAAATGCTTTTAAATATTTTTTAATGAATTTACTTGATGTGCATTGAAATGCACAAAAAATTGACATGAACGCACCAACTATTTTTAAAGCAGTCACGTACGGATTGTCTCTCTTTCCATGTTTGTAATGTAATGATGAATGTGTGGTAGGTTCTCCATTAGAAGCTACAACGTTTCAAAAATGTAAATCATAAAATTAAGTTGAATATTAACTTATATTTTTAGTTTTTTACCTGTGAAATCAATTGCTACTGCAAATTTGATGTCAAGTCCGTCCTGTATATAATCCATAAACGTTTTTTGTGTTTTGATAACAAAATTGTAAATCGTCAACTTTTCAAATTCGGCGCTGTTTGTACCAACAAGTTGTAGTTCTAAAGAATCATCAGTTTGCAATTCTAAAATTTGTTAAAAATTTACAATATTATAAAAAATATTCTCAAAAAAATAATTTAGTCACGTCTAGTATTATCGTAAATTTCATACTTTCACACATTTCAATAAAATTGGTTATAGTTTCCCCAATTAATTTTGATGATTTCCCTCTAAAACTTTGTTTCACTTGATGCAGTTGGAATCGCAAAGGTACCTCAAGATTACCCTTTCGGCATACTGAAGAGTATCGCAGAGTAATAGGGGAAAATACCACATTGACATCTCCACTTTGTGGCAATACTCTATCTGTACGGTGTAGTAAAAGCCAACTGCCCTCCACCAATTGCTTATAAATATTTATGTAAAGCTTTCTACTAATGTCAGGTTTGAATATTGACGATGTGCCACTTGATTTTGCTTTTAACATGGAACATTTCATAAGAAATGTTATGAATTTCTTACAGTCACCGGTTTCTTCCGCAATGATACTTACAGTTGACTCCCGTTTTACCGCTGAATGGGTCGAAGGAAGTTTCAACGCTCTTGTTAACTTTAAAATAATTTCTCGTTTTTTACCTATTTATTCATCATTATAAGCTTCAAAAAATAAAAAGAGTAATTAGTTTTTTCGTTACCTTTGAATGCGGAGCGGCAACGATTTCACCCAGGCTGCATTCTAATGTGCCCAAAAAGTCATGGTTCTCAAGAGAATATTTGGCACAATCCTTATCGAAAACCATGAATGTTAGCATCTATTTATTTATAACAGAAAATATTTCCCTTGTACCTGTTTAAATACTTAAATCAGAGATGTTAGTTATCAATAATTAATAAATC
>JAHZMT010003964.1:0-13083 GCA_027743785.1 Sinhomidia bicolor
GGAGGAAAGGCTTATGTGACGACGATGATGATAATGATGATTTTCATAAAAACGGACGGATGGATCGCAGTCAGTCAGTCATTCAGAGTTGGTCGTAGCTAGCAAACAGACTGTGAATCAAAAACTCTTTATGACTGACTGACTGACAAACTAACTGGGTGTTGGTTAAGTAGCTTTTTGCATGTAAATAATGAACTTACTACGTTTGTATGAACTTATATTATGAGACGGTGATAGTAATATTAGTAGTATTAATAGTAAATAGGCGACGTAAAAAAGGCCTTTTTCAGTACAAAGCCAATTCTGTTTCCTCCCTCCACTCTGCTCATTCTTTTTCTTGATGCTGTAAATTACAATTGCAGTAATAGATGCGGATGTTTACACATAGCAGCACTGAAGCTTGTTGTTAATGTGGGCGTATTAATAGCAATAAGGCGATGTATTTGATGATTATTCTATTCATTCATGTATTTTGTGTGTTTTTTTGGTTATTCCCCTGTTGACCCTCTGTATGTACGGCGTAAAAGAAATGAATTTTTTTATAAGAACCTTTTTAGTACGTTTTCTGGAGGGAAAATGTTCATAAATTGTGACGTTGTTGAAAACAAACAAAAAATGCAAAAAAAAATTTTTTGGCGGACAGCACGGATTACATCCGGGAATTTTGTGCAAAAATATATACAGATCCGGTGCCTGTCATATTTGCAAAAGAAGAATAGAAATTACAATAATAATATTTTATCTATTTGCACAAGCCACATTTTATGTATGACAAGAATGACAAGTATATTTAACACATACATACATACATACAGACATGATTTCAAACCTCCAACTCCAACCACCATCTCACCACACAATTCACACAGACAGTAAATATTTGCATATGGAAGACCCATTGCAACTGGTGCGGTGACTGACTGACTGCCAACTCTCTACACTGTGCTGCTGTCTGTCACTTTTTTTGTAGCAAAAAAATAATAGAACATTTATTACCATTTTTGCCTCCAACTGGACCGTCGGCACCATTGCCGTTGTCATCACTCCCGTTGTAATTAAACATACCAATTTCACGGATGTGGTGGTGGTGGCACAATAACGAATAAAAAAGTAGGTAAATTATAAAAGCCGTCATCATCAACATCATCATGACGGGAGAATCGTACCGATTTGATGAACGTTGGATGCTCTTCTGCCCGTAAGCACATGAAAAAATGGCATGTGTAAATATACTTTGTCGGTTAAAGTTCTGTGCTGCTGACAGATTGCAGTGTGCATTACTCTATTGATAATGTATTGCGATACATTATTTTGGCCTCATCTTTCATCCTTCTTCTGCTGACTATTATTGCATTGGTAATAACATGCCTAGTAATGTATGTAATAATAATAATAACGAGCTGCCTGTCATAATTATTTCGGTATGATACTTTGATAGTATGATACTATGATACTTTCAGTACGCGTAAATGCTTCCAAAAATGGATAGAGGCAATAATGGCAATATATATTATATATATGGATACTGCTCTGATATTTGTTTACCGGACATTTGAAACCTAACACAGCAGAAAGTGGCAAGCTTCCTTTTTGGTGGCTTCTGGGAATTGCTGGAATTTGGACAGGTGGAACAAACAAACCCCACACTTTTATTGCACTACAAATAAATGTTCAATAATTAGTTGTACGTAAATCAGTGATCATGTAACCACTAGCTAACTGGAAAAATACAATATGTATGTACATATGCGGTTGGATAATGCTTGAAATTAGGTAGTTTAATGAAAGATATTCCGCATAGCGTTATGGAAGGAACAGTTCCAACGTATTTCTTTTATGACGCAGGAACATTGTTAAATGATGAGAATATCAACACTTTTTTTGCTCTATCATGTTCTTTTTTTATATTCTCTTCTTATTGAATTACATATTATTTGATACACGGATACAGTATATAAGTATGCGTCTCAACATTTTCAATTAATTTTTGGAATTGAAAAAAAAATAATTTAGCTGCTTTTACAAACTGATCGCAACAGATTCGTTATGACTTTTTTTAAAAAGAAGAAGTAACGCGGTTTTGCTACTATAATTATTAACGATGCAAAGCTAATAGCATATTAAGCTTTTTGGAATATTACGCATTGTACAAAATTTCAAAGAATAAAGCGAAAGCTAAACCGAACCAACTGTGTTAATATTTGGATTAAATTACTCGTCTAGGTATATCAAGTAAATAGGTAACTCAAATAACACTAGGCACTAAACCACATTTAATTACGCCTACGCTGTACTGTTCACGATTCCTAGTAACAAAAGCATAACTTATGCTATTCAATTTTTAAGGAAAACGTTTGGCTGCTTGCATGTTTTTCAATATTATAGCGTGTTTCTTTACAACTTTTATCTGTCTCAGTTAAAATAATTATTTTAAAACTTCAAGAAGCAAAACTATGTCAAATTTCATCATCCTCGCAATCTCATTAGAAATGCATAAATCTTTTAAAATATACATAAATAAATACAAATAAACAACTTTTTTAAACCAACACAACCATTGACCGACCGACGACCTGACACGTTTGCATGTGACGTTGTTGTTGTTGATGATGATGATGACGGTTAAAATGATTAGGTGACACACCCGCCAAATATCTTATAATCTTTTCACCACACCCCCGCATTGCATGATAAGCCGACTAGCTGACAAACGATTTTTACAAAAATATCATATCGTATTAAGATTGAACAGTTAAACCAGTTGATAAACCAAAATAAGTTGGTTTTGACTTTTCTGCTGCTGCTTCTATGCATTTGACTGTTCTGTCGTGATGATGACTTCTCTCGTGATAAACTTTTCCTCATCACCAAGAACCCATTTTTCTAACCACTTTGAGAAACTTGTCCTCCTGATCACATGAGGGTGATATGATGATGCCGTGTTGATAATTCCGTAGAGATACTCATCATATAACATGATGAATCTTTGACCAATCATAGTTGGAGAAGAGGAAACACACCTTCCAAATTAATGACAACTTTTTGATTATGCGGTTTGGTGTCACAAAGATTATACTGCAGCAAAAACTTTCCATCAGCAAGCAGTGCCTGGCAAATACTGGCCTGGTAAAATCTAATCAGCATTTCAGCATTATTAATTATTATTTACCTATTAAGAAATCTTACATATTACCTGCCAATGTGGAAATGACGATATACATACATATAAGCAATTTCAGTGGAAAAAACATCTGCGGAACATTTTAAGATTATATATTATCCTAAAGAGGTAAATGTTTATGTTTTAATTAAGATGAGGCCGGTGATGAGGAGGTCGACGACGACAAAAGTCACAAGTTGAAGAGGACGACGAGTAGTGCGTAGGGCCAGCTAATCTCATTTTGTATACTAATTTTCTACTACGGTTGCATCAGTTTTTCTCCTTCTTCATAACAAACTTTCATGATGAGGGATTTGTTATGCTCATCATCATTATCATTCTGATGATTGGATGGATGGGTGGATGCTAATCTTTGACTAAAACCCATTCAATCAGTGTGCTGTGGTTACTGCTGTGGTCCTGCTCCTGCTGATGCTGCGCTGGCTGACAACAAAAAAAAACAAAAAGTTGTGTGGTCTTTCGTTCGACCGTTTATATGCATGGTAACAAGTAGAAAATAATAATAATATTAATTGAAATGAAGCAATAATTGAGCATTTAATATCATCGAGTTTTACTGGAGACGGCATGATCAACTGACAACTAAAAATGTGATCATCATAAGGATATTATTATCATCTTGTAACTATGCAAGAATGAATATATGAGGATGTTGTTGATGATGATGGTGATGGTGACAGAAAATCAAATGCTTTACTGAATAACTTTTGAATGGCGGTGATGATCCCATGTCGTTCTTCTGATTGAAGCACAAAAATGAATATATGAGGATGTTGTTGATGATGATGGTGATGGTGACAGAAAATCAAATGCTTTACTGAATAACTTTTGAATGGCGGTGATGATCCCATGTCGTTCTTCTGATTGAAGCATCACAGAAGCAGCACATGAGCACGATATTCCATGAAATAGTCAGAGCATACACGCGCATCTTATCACGATGATGAAAAGTCCACAAAACCAAATTGCCTTTTATATCAAATCTCTTAAATAACTAGCTCCGCATATACTTATACTTTTAGTTAATTAAAAACTCGTCGTGGTCGTCATATTTCAATCTATCAGGCAGCCATGTATGCTAAAATTATATACATGTACGTAAGATATGGCGGAAGTTGCTGTAACTATTTTTGCATCTAAAAAACTGGAAGCACAACAATCCAAAGGTCGCTTTACGGCTCCATCCATCCGCCCGACACTGTTGTCTATCCAATAAAAAGTAATTTTTCTTGCTGCCATCATTCAAGCTTTTATCAGTCACATGCTTTATATTATTATTATTATTATTACCTGATCTTTTTAATACATTTTTAAATGTCTTCTTTGTGGGTCAGATTACATGGCGTCGCCGTCGTTCTCCCTTCAAAAGTAATTTTCCAAGTGGTATTTACGCCGCAGCAATGTATAGTATGGTATGCTATTAATTTTATTACCTCTCTCTTTCTGATTGTTTTAAAGCATGCATTTTTTTGCACAGAGCAAACTTGCTTTTGTCTTCTTTTTTAAATATTTACTTTTTGTATTCTATAATATCCTGTATGTTGAATGAGTCAAGCAAAATAAAAAAAAACGAATGAATGAATGAATGAATGAAAAGAAACGAGAAAATAATGTATATACCAAGCAGCAGTAGCGATATAGGCAAAAGCAGTCATTGTTGCTGTAGTAGTAGTAGCAGCAGTAGAAACAGCAAAGCAGTATGGATCTTACAGAGGATTATTTATTTGTAAGTATACCGCGGTGTTGCATCCTCTAATGAAGCATACAATGTTGCATCTTGCACCTCTCATCATCATCATCATAAAAACTATCACCCATTTTTTTCTTCTTTAGCAGCAGCAGCATAGCAGCGGCAAACAGCAATATTGCTGCACTGCACTGCAGACCATCATCGTCACCACCACCACAGCTACTACTCATCATCGTCATTCACTCCGCATCGAATCTCCTTTTTTTCTCTCTCTCTTGTCTACTTCCGAGTAAACAGATTTGAAAAACATGTTTTCATTCTGCGTTGTTGTTTGTTGTTGCTGTGTGTATATATGTGTGAGTATTTTATAGAGCTGGCTTTGACTTGCTGGTTATAACAAGTATGAATGACTCCGTAGATGATGCTGATGATGATGATGACGAGGAGGAGGATAATGTACCGTTAACTTCTTTCTTGGTGCTGCATAAGCCAAAGTAAGACGCAGATACTCAAGTTTGGCTATACGAGTAGCACCAGCAGCAGTGGGCTCTCGAAAAACCTCCACACAAAACATCACTTAGCACATATCATCATTATATAAATATGTACTTGCATTATAAAACTGACTGGTAGAGATTTTTTTTTGGAAAAATTTGATGATGATGGGCTGTCTCTCTCTGTTACCTTGGTTGTTGAACGAGAGAGGAAACTTGTCGAAATGAAAAATACGCAGTGCTGCTGTTGATATGAGGGGAAAACAAGAATGCGACCAAAGTGCAAAGCAAAAGCAGAGAAACATGTAAACAAATAATGTGGGAGGAAAATTGGATGTGAAAGACTGTTCTCGTGCACGATGTAGTCTGTACCTGTCAAGTGTTATTCTACCTGCTGCAAAAGTGATGATAATAGTAAATATATAATTATTGTATAAT
This sequence comes from Sinhomidia bicolor, assembly GCA_027743785.1. Classification (NCBI taxonomy): domain Eukaryota; kingdom Metazoa; phylum Arthropoda; class Collembola; order Entomobryomorpha; family Entomobryidae; genus Sinhomidia; species Sinhomidia bicolor. The sequence goes on from JAHZMT010003964.1 coordinate 5,804, forward strand.
ATATACGTAGAAAACATAACTTTATATTGTCCCCAATTTATATATAGAATAATCAAACCATTCACAAAATCCCGCTTGCACTACTGTATTTTGAATTGCGTTAAATTTATTCCCTGGCTTATTTTTAATTTAATTTTCCTACGCTTAAAAACCCACGCAAAATGAATAAAGTCCTCGTATACGCTCATTGTGTAGGTATAAGCGAAGGTTGTACTCAGAAACTGTTTGCAAAACTCGGAAAGGCGCAATCTTTTGGGAATAAACGTCTAATGCTGGCTGATGTGCGGTGTATCTATCACACGTCATCTTTGTACCCTTTTCATTTTATTTTCAATGGGAAAGCTGTTGCTGGAGAAATCTGCACGCGTCATCATCATTTACTCATGTTATAATAATGTCCTAACTGTGCTGAAAATATCATCATTGTCGTCGCCATCATCATCATCCCGAAAATGTTATCAAAACAAGCTGCTAGATCTACCCTTTGCAACTCCACAGGAGCACAAAACAAGTTAGTTAATTTATACATACGGAGAAAAATTCCAGATTGAAATGTCCAAAAATAGTAAAGGATAAAATTGCATTATGAGACACGTTTATTTGCGTGGGTGTTTACGAGAGAGAGAGAGAGAGTTGGTTGATGGTTTTGGTGGAACGGAATGTTGTATCACCTTTTGGGCTATGTGTCAGATTTATTTACAAACTTTGCTCAAGCACGAGGAGCAGTAATGTAATGCAAAGTTGAGCATGCATGCACCATGCACTGTTAGCTACGCCATTACCATAATATGAGTATTATATTATTATTATTATTATGAATGCGCAGAGTACACGCAGAGTGCACACTCTGAAATATTGCAAGTTAAGAAAGACGATGACTTGCACAAGTTGTCTGATGAATTTGGTGTCAACAACGAGGAAAGTAAGTAACTCGTGGCGAATCTCAAGGGTGCTGATGCTATATACTCTGCTGCTGCATGCATGCAACACATAAACAGAAATAGCCTTCTTCACCTCCACACTACTACCACTTACTTATCTCATATTAAATCTCAAGTAGACACACAGACTGAAAAAAATGGAACAGATGCAATTTTTTTGCATGTGTGTACGTGTACACATTTTACGTTGATGTGAAAGCGAAAGGCTCAAATATAAAAGGAAGCTGGAAGGCTGCAATAAGAAAGTAAATAGTTATTATCATCAGAAATAAACTTGACGCTGCTCTGAGCCATAAACCAAAAAAATACTTTTTTCCATGAATAAATAATAAAGCTTATCCGTCTGTGATGCGATGATGATGATGACGTTGGTTTTTTACGTGGTATTACCTATTGAACTTATTTTCTTTGCAGTACTTATTTCCCGTTTTCTAAGACAATGAAAACAAAAGATACATTAGTTGTGATTACCTTGCTTGTATGCCTTGGGATTAAGTATTTGCCGTCGTTACTAATACTGTCACCTTGCTACAAGTTTTAATCCATCTTGTCTATTTTCAGATTGCCGTGTAATTTTTAAAAATCAATGCTTCTAAAAATGGCTAGGTATACCCGTCGTTAAACAAAAGGTTATCAAGTGAATCCAGCCAGGCAGCCAGCGCGCATAAATCCAGTTATTTGTTATGTAGGTGGGTGGAATCTACCTAGTACAAAAGTATATAAAGGGGGCAACGTGAGATTTTGTTTTCTTTACAGATATTTATTGTGCTTTGTAGTTAGTTTGCAGAACCCTTCCATCTCGTCTACGACAACGATTACTAAAATACAAAATCCCATTTTTTGTTTGCCACTTTTCTTATTATTATCATCATCATCATGAAAGATTGCAAGAAAGTTATAAACGTCAAGTCAATCTCAAAACTGAGATGATGCCTTTTTATTTAAAAAAAAGTCTCCATACCGGAAGCAACTTTCCCCAGCTTGTCAGACGTGTATGTAGTCTGCATTTCTATTTTGCAGTATTTGCTAGTTCTCTGCCACATTTCTCCTTGACATGAAAATGTTGTCGATGTGACGTAAAGAACCTATTTTTGTAATAATCCATATTCATAATGAAAAGGAAACAAACTGTTAAGGCGCAGAAGAAAGAACAACAACAAAAACAAAAACAGGTTGAATGAAAGTATTTTTTCCCTATCCCTTTCTCCTTGTCGTTCTGCTTACTCAAGGCAACAGGATTTATTCATTATCTTCCTTATATCTATCTATCTCTATATCATATCATCTTTCGTTAGCTTTAAAGAACACTACTACTACCACCACTTTGAGCCATTAGAAGAAGAAAGCTTTAAATCTACTGGAGGGATAATAGATAAAAGAAAAGAAAAATACATAGACAAATGAATTTTTCTACAGTTCTAGGGAAAAGAATGGAATAGGTGAGGAAAAAGTAGCAAAGCAAGAGAAAAGGCAAGGATGATACTTTCTCATCGCCTGTTTACTACTTTGATATACATACATATATAAATAAATATGTATATTTCGGAATATAGAGGAAAATATAAGTTTTATCTTAAGTAAACAGGCAATAAGGATAAATGCGTGTATCTTTGTATACGTATGTATTTGTATGTACGTCTTCTTGTTATTATTATTACTACACGCTGCCTGCCCGCGCGCATTGTTGTGTTTGTGTTGTGAGCTGCTCCACTTGTTTTGCTCAACTTTTTTTCCATCTGTTGGTCTTCCTACACCGCCACCATAAACACACAATGTTTTTTTGTACAACATGCAGACAGTTTATATAGTTCATAGTTTCAAATTATAGGCGAACAAAGTAAGTAAATAAGTAAATAAATAAAGCAAAACCAGCGCAGCAGCATAAATGTTTGTATGAATGTATGTATGTATACATGTACGTAGTTTAGCCCGTTTCAATGATACTCTTGTAATTACTTTTTTCCTCCCATTTTCTACAGTGTTCCAGGCAGTGCAGCGCACTATTTTCCGGATCTTCACAGATCCTCTCCAGTAGAAGCAGCAGAGAAACAAGAAGTGTGTAATGTGGGTTTGTTGTTTTTTATAATTAAATGAAGAAAAACCCTTGAGTTGTCCCTACACAGTGTGTCTGCATGTTTACTTGCGTCATATAATGATAATGATCATCAACATGACATAATGATGATGATGATGAGTAGAGGAAAATAAGTAAGGAGGTTTCGGTGTGACATTTCAAAAAGGGAGAGAAACAAATGTAATCATTGTGGAATTAAACACTGCTCGAGGAATTCTATTCTGCCGTCGCGACTGTTCTGTGCTGCTAAATGCTTTTATCCATACATGCATACGGGGAGAGAAAAGACGAGAACGGGGTATAAGACGACTAGGAAAAGTTTCGTCGTTTTACGTATTTAAATTTTATATAACGGATTCGCCAACGCCAATGACTGTAATGATAAAGTTTGCATGTGTGTTTGCGCGTCTTCTTCTCTTCTTCCCACACACATTATCTCATCAAAGGGGAGAGAGAAAAAAAACGAAAAGACCTTTCATGTCAACTTAGTTAGTTGAGTACATCTTCTGGGCTGCTGTCTGCTGCTGGTGTTGATGATGATTATATCTGTTTTCGCTTGATGGTACATAATGCAAAATGAAATTCGAGAGTCCTTCGACTTCCTCACGAAAAGGACAAATAATTTTTAGACTCTCTGGTTTCTACACTGCAAGCAGAAACGTATATATATACACACACATAATCTACACTAAACTATAAGCAAACTCTGTCAATTTAAGAAATTAAAAAGGTTAACACAAGGCTCACCGACTCACCTTAAGTCAAACGCTAAAATATTGCTTGTCTCTTCTCGCGTGCTTCAACTACCCAAGACAGATTAAAATGCACGCATGACATGATAATAATAGTAAGTAATGGTGTTCAAGGCATAAATAAGTTAATACACAAAACAAAGCTTTTTTACTTTGCATACAAATTGGTGCAAAACATTTATAAGCTATTCATCAAACCTCTCGTTTGACACGTTGCTTGCTCGTCTCTCTCTCTGTTTGTATAAGGAAAATATTATTATAATCGCACGTAAATAAATAACAATTATGCTACTATGCAATTACACGTCTTTTTTGCTTGTTGGTCTAGCAAGGAATATTATTGTTTAGCTGCTGCTCTACTTTTGTGTGCACACACACACCTACTCGTCGTAAATCACAAATCTAATCTATACTCTACTTCATTCCAAGTAAAAACACAGAGGGACTGAGAGAATTACAAGAAGAGCCAATAAAATTATTTATTTATTTATTTATATTTCTGTGCAGCAACAATAATTATCAAATGTCATCGATTTTTGCGTAGGTGAGAGAAAAATGAAGACGAACAAAATTAGAAGAGGTATTCCTAATGATGGCACTAATATAGACGTCAATACGACATTGTTCGTCATCAACGTTGGTTCAAAAAAATGATGATGATGATGATCAGCATCTCCATTAACAAGAACTAGACTAGAAGATAAAAAAGAGAACAGTAAATACGGTAGCTTCACACTAGAAAGGTGAAATAGTGAAATTGATACTGAATATTTATGGATGACTTGAGTGTAGTAATAATGATGCTAATCAACTTGTTTCGTAATCCCCCATTATTCACTTTGCTATTTTCAGTAATATATACATACATATATGTATATGGAATAATATGTGTGTGTAGTAATGTCACTTTGATGATGATGATGGTGATCTGCTCTGTAAACATTGACACTAAAGGTAGTGTAGTGTCGCATTTGTAAATACCGATGAAATGTACGTTTTACTTTTAATGATACCAGGTAAACACACGATGGTGATGATGATGTGTGTGCATCACGTTTTATTATTATTGGCTTTTGTTGTTGTGTTCAATTTTTTTATGTTTTTGTTTGCTGCTGACATGTATTATGCAGTTTATATATATGCTATATAGACATAGACCAGGTGAAATGCGTCGATAGAAAAGGCGCTGCTAATACACACACAGTTGTGTCGTAATACAAGACGCTGTTGCTGCTGCTCTGCGCTGACTGACTGACTGAGTGATGGCATCTGAGAGCGATATGATATGATGATGCTGCTGTTGGTAAATGTGTGCAAGTTTGAAAGCAGAAAAATGCAGTAAAGGGCATAATAACAACAAGGAATAAACTAGAGTGAGGGGATCATAAAGCTCATGTGATCGTAATAATGATGATGATAGTAATGATGTTTGTCTATAAACGCCATCCATTCTAATAAGTTTGTAGTATGCATGCCACACAATAAGAACCAGAGTATATAATGCGTCGAAAGTAAAAGATGAGCTAGAAAAAACTGGTGCAAAGTGGAAACAGACAAGAAGGAATGAACGAACGAGCGAACCAAGAGGAAACATACAAATGAAGGATTTGCACCCAGAAGTAGTAGTGGTAGTAGTGGTGGCAGCAGACGAAGAAAAAAAAACGAGATGGATGAAGCAGTCCAAAGAGGACAAGAGCGGAATAAATGTTATGGGTAATGTAATGTAAATGACAGACAGGCAGAAGAGGAGGAGGAGGAGGAAAAAGAGTATAAATATGCATCATATGGAAAACTTCATTATCCCTGCCAACAAGCAGGAAAAAAACCCGACTGACTTTAACTGATTTGAGTTGTGAGGAGGAGAAGAAGAGAAGCACGAAGAAGAAAAAACGCAAGCGAAAATGCAGTAGTCATATATAGCTACTTCAACAATATAATAATAATAATAATAATACAAAGTATTTTTTACTACTACCGCAACGAATCTACTTAGCATAATAATTTTTTTTAATGTAACATAAAAAATAGTAGTTTGCTTTTTTCTGTGCTCTGTCTGTAAAACTTTTTTTGCAAGCGCCAGACATACTTTATGTATGTACATATATACATAGTTTACTGATTTTATTTATTTTGTACTTTAATAGCTTATTTTTTGTTCATGTGCTAAACTCTCTAGAAGCGCGTACCTAACTGTCTCCTTCTTCTCCTCCTCCTCAAGCACGCAAAGTTTTTCAGTTATATTTGGTGTTGGAGAAATATAACAAGGCAGTTAAGATAAGTAATCTTGGTAATTATTATTGCAAGATAAAATGCAAATATGCTTTCCACCAAAAGCATGTACAGCAGTATACTAGCACTTGATTCCACAAATCTTCAAAAAATATTTACTGATTGCTCTTTTCTATATTGTTTAGACATTTTTCTAACATACAATACAGAGGATGGGAGAGGGAGTCATTTTAGTTTTAAAAAAAAATATTTAAAAAAATTTGTTTGATGGTATGATGATATGATATACTCTCATAAAACTACATTAAATGTACTTATGATAATAATGTACAGTAACAAGACAAGCAATTTTTCTTTCCTTAATCTGCTGTTGTAAGTGTATCTAAGTCTTGGTTTATTTATTTTTTTGCAACTTTGTTGTGATTATTGCCACCATTTCTTTATTACGACTTGGTCGTGCAGAAACAGACTCAAAGTTCATTCATGCAGTTAAGCAGACAAAATACATAATATTTAAGTATTATCATTTTCCACTACTACTAGTTATCTATGCATGTATGCAACAGCACAAGCACAGAGCAGCAGCAGAGATTTTGTAGAATTCATTCAAAGGGAGAGAGAGAGAGAGACGTGCCAACCAGCCAGCTTAAAAGCTTGCTTACTTGTTTTGAATTTTGCTACTACTATAAAGCATCATTACTACAGTCTGTGCCAGGCAACAAAAGGAAGTGTTTTAGTTTTTTTCCTGAGATTGAGCCATTTATGACTGTTTCTAGTTTAAAAAAAGGTACCAACCACCCAACAAGCAAAAGTCATTTAAATACATTCATTACTATCAAGAGTGGGTTCTTTTATACAAATAGGTATTACCGCATGTGCGTTTACTTTCAAGTTGTTTATTTCTGTTACCTATTTCTAACTGCAAAAAAATATAATGCAACTGACGATCATCACGATGATGATGATGATAATAACAATAATAATACTACTACTAAGAGATAAGAGGAAAGGATATAGTATAGTATACTAGACAATCTACGTTGCTTTTTTCTACGGTTATGGCACTTGTTTATTTACATTTTTTTTCTTTACATACATACATAACATTACACTGCATTGCTGCTGCTGCTGCTACTACTACTAGGCTGTTGGGTTTATTTATTTACATTTTACTTTTCCTCTTGTTTTTTGTCTCTTTTTTCTGCTATTATGTTGGATGTGCAATGAACGAACAAACAAGCATGTAATGTACCTAGTTGTTTTTACTATGTTTTATCGTAACGC
>JAHZMT010003965.1:0-25623 GCA_027743785.1 Sinhomidia bicolor
TTTGTGTGTAATTACAATAGGGTAAAAACTGCATGAAATTAGTTTATTGAACTTGAAGGGTATATCGATCGATTGCTATCCTGCCTGTCATGTCATGCTGCAATGTGTCATACCAAGTAGAAAAATGAATTCAAGCTCAACGAATTGCATGTTTTTATAATGAATACACAATATTACTATCGTCATTATCACCATACTTTGCTGCTGGTAACTATAAACTATCAAATGAACATGCCTATGCCTACAATGACAACAAACAGCCTTTGTTTGCCATGCATATTAGTAAAAAAAAGCGACATTCTGGTTTAGACAGTTGTGGTTCACTTACTGAACTTTCTTGGAATGCTGGAACCACTGCCCTCTCTGCCATTAACTACTGCTCTCAGTTAGCTGCCGCCGTCGGTTGGTCTGGTCAACTGGACGGTTTTAATGGGAAAATGCCTGGAATCGAAAGGAAAAGCTAATGTGATATCCCCCGAAGACACTGATTTTTAGTTATAATATACTCTATATCGTACAAACAAAATGTAAGTATAAATTAAACAGAACGATTCTGAAAAAAATCTTTAAAGGATCAAACCAAGCATTTTGGTTAAATCATGATGGCTATTGCATTTCTTAATAGACTTCTAATTCGTATTCTTCTGCAAGAGACCACTAAAGAACTGGTAAAAAAAGTATGCTCACCTATATCAAAACTCTTATCAGCAATCTTATCATATAAGTGCGTTTATACACATACCTTTTAACGGGTGCATACAAACAAGTACAAGTAATATATATTTTGCTTCCTGAATGGCCATCGTGTTTCAATACTTGTATGTTGTAGGCACATATAAGATATGTTGATATATTGATAAAATACCAAGCAAGAGTGGTTTTACCTAATAACTTTTTTGAGTAAGTGCAGCAGCAGCAAAAGTTGCATTGCATATCCCAATATCAAAAGAGGCATTATTACTAGCAGCAGCGGCACTATGATTGATAATAGTAGAAGTAGAAGTAAGTAATAATGAAGAGGAGAAATAGGAAAACCTTTGTTGGCTAGGGTAAAAATTTCTGCATTCATTCAAAAATGAATATTAAGTTGCATATTTTTACGAGCACGTTTACTTAGCATTTTGTTTCACATCGTCTTATATATGCTACCATACAAAATACTCATTCAATTCAAAATCCATAACGTGACTTTGTTTCTTTTACCATTTTTTATTAGGAAGATGTTATATAATCGGTAAAGGTCCCCTTACCATCACCACCACTACTACCACCTCGACGAGACGCAGACGTATAAAGGTGCATGCAACTGTACAAAAAGGAAAAAGAGAAATATATATTTACAATATATAATATACTATATAGATAGCTGAAAAACATATTACAGTATATATAAGTAGTAAGTTTTTTTTCTGTATGTATGTATTATAATAATAATGATCAAGAATAAAATTCTATCCAAGTACATCATGTAAGTTTTTATATGATTACATGTTGTGTACGAATAATATGAAACAAAAATAATAATAATAATGTCAGACAAAAGAGAGTAGTAAATGGAAGTTATCGTTTGTTCATTCCCTAAAAACAAGCATGTCTCCTATATAATGATAATAGTAGTAGTGGCAGTTGTTGTAGTACGGTGATACGAAGCTGGTTTAACCACAACATTTGCTTTTTCCTGACTCTCATTTAAGTATATATAAGGCAACATTTAACACAATTCCCTTTCAGTCTGTATTCGAGCTGGAGAGGGGAAGCTTGTCCTATCTAACTAGAGAAACTATACACACTGTACTGACTTAACATTTATATATTTTCCTCTCTTCTCGGCAAACTTTGTACCACCATCTATTCTCCTGTTATTTTTTTATTCGTGTTTTTAGTCCGCTACTACCAACTACTGCTGCTGCTGCTTTATTTCCTTTTACATTCCTACTTTTTTCATGTAAGGATCTCTCTAATATATAGGTATACTTTTACACTACCTATATTTCTACTCACTGGCATTTTCTTTCTTTCTCTCTCTCTCTCCCTATTTGAGAAGCTGTCTATATTTTTCATATGGCACATCTGAAAACAACCCGGCAGGTCGGTCCTTTCGGGGTTGATTCATCAATCCGCCATTCTTGCTCTTAAAAAAACTGAACAACATGCATACAACACTTGGTGAAAAGGTGTAAAAAAGTTATGTTGTTGTTATTGTTAAAAAAAGCGGCATTCAGAAAAAAAGGTTCATATCCATTCTTGAATTGTATAGTCAGTGAGTAATAATCGTGCTTCCTTCCCTTCCCAGAATATTATTATTATTATTATAGCTGACTCCTGTCTCCTTCTTTCGTAGAAGAATCGTCTTTTTTATGGAGCAGTTTATACACGCAATACTAATAGATGTATTGTATTAAATACCTACACACAAATATGCATTTCCAATAAAAGTTTTCCTTGTACTTCTCACTACATTTTCATGGGACAAGAGAGCTCTGTCATTTACCAAATTTCACTGTAAAAAGAATCCTTTTGTTGAACTTATAAACAAGCTGCTGCTATATACTCTTTGTTCATATGTGTTAAAATGTGCTGTTTCCCTGCAGCTTGTATAAAACAAGCGTAAAAAGTAGTTAAACGGTTTCTCTTCACTTTTTTCAAGCAAACGGTTGGACGTAGACAGAAAAAAAATTATGTAAGTTCATTGAGTTGAAAATTATTGAGAGTGAAACTTTTTAAAATTCGTTGAAAAACTGTATTCCTGTCCATAGCAGACCACAGAAATGAAAATAAATGTGCATCAGTTGATTTTGTGGATTGCGAGTGTTGTCATTAACCAGGCTCTCTAGACGTTAAGTATATAATACAAAGCCGGTTTTTATTCTCATATCCGTCTCTGGAATCAGACTTTCGTTGCCGGTTTCCTGTTCAATCTACAATTTCACTGTGTATTGCTTAAAAGTTGCTTCCTCACTTCTTGCAAAATTACAGGTAAGCAAATAAAAATACTGTTTTTAGCTTTAAATAAAGTTGCATGTATGCATTTCAAAAATTATATGCTGTATGTAGTGAGTGAGCAATTTGTATCATGCAATAATTAGGCTGAAACAGGAAGATGTACACGCTCATTGTAATCAAGCGTGGGTGGATAAATCTGATTTAAAAAGAATCAGACACAAAAAAATGCTTTGCATGTGGCATAAATTAGCTCACCACTTTCAGTTTTCAGACCGTCTGTTTTAGACTGTTGTCTTGTCAGTAAAGCGGTAGTCTCATTGACCAATGACTGCTCTTAGGCACAACGGCACGGGTGATGAGGTGATGATAGGAAGAGTGACGGTGACGTAAAGAGTTTCATCCACATCACAACAACAATGCAAATTAGTGAAAAGGACAAATTAAGAAAATCAATGTCATTGTCAAAAGGGTAGTCAAATCCTATAGTTCACTGTCACTCTCGTTCATTCATTCAAAACTTTATTTTTTTTACAAAAACGGAACTGACTACAAAGCCTTTTATTCTAAAAAAATAGAACAGAATTTTTAGTCTCGTGGCAGAATAAAACAAAACTTTTAAAATACAAAACAAATAAAGCTTTGTGGTTAAATATTTAAATTTGTTTAAAATCATTTTTCCTCGTGGACAAATACAATAAAAAATAAAATGATAACAGACATGACTCATATGACGTAGGCAGGCCTTTTTTATTATTATCATGCCAGTGACCTCCTGATCCTGTAAAAATAACTTTTAAAGAATTATTAAAGTATATAGTAGCAATACTAATTGGAAATGTAATAAACTAATAATTGTATCGCTGAAAAATTAAACGTGTGTTTTAGCAGCAAGCTATGTACCTGTTCATCGTATTGTATTTCATGGCCATCTTTATTTACACATTGCGCACTCTTTTCCAGCTAGTATGAAATAAAGTGTGTGAGAACTTACTGGAGCGATGTAATGTGCATTGAATTGAATTGAAACGCTAACAGCATTGAAGGCCATATAGAATCATGTAGGTAGGTATACAAAACTGTTCCTTTTAACTCATGTCACTTTGTTCATATTAGCATGCAATAATGTAATGATTAGGATTTAAGAACGTTTCCACATTTCTGCTGTTTTTGGTTTATCTCTTTTCTCCGCTGGAAAAAAATTATGAGTTGAAGGACAACACATCTGTGCATATACAGATGATTTGGATGATTGATTGCTGAACGATTAAAAGGAGCACAGTGGAAAAGTAGTACTAGAAATAAAACGGGTTGAGATGTGGAATGTGGATTTTTACAAAGCAAGTTCATTCTCTATATTCATTCTTTTATTCAATGCAATGCTCACGACAAGTAATGACGATATGGTAATACATGTAGTATTTTTTTGAAATGAAGAAAACGGAAGTACCTATATGAAAAACCCTTTCACATACGATATTTATTTATTTACAAATTGCAAGAAAGAAAAGAGCGTCGTCATCAATGATGATTCATCATCCATGCAATATTATTTATATTGCTGCATGCAATAATGAAATGCAAAAATTAGTCCAGTCGCATTGCAGTAGAAAATGATAGGCAAGTTCATTAAAACATGCAAATATATTCTATTCGTGTACATTTCGAAATTTCATTGGAAATGGAATCGAAATACTCCACACTTATTATGGCACATCAACAACCGCAATTATTAGATATTATGTGCACTTTTGTTGTTTTTAAGCATATCGTTATCAACTACAAGCACTTTCGAAATTTAATGAAAAAAATTGAATTAACAGATATATAACTAACAGTAGTAGTAGCAGCTGTTCGTTTTCTATTTTATTATTTCTCTGTATACGTCGTTAAAAGACCGTTACTTCGTTTTGGGTTGTAAAAAAAGGCGCATGATTTTCTTGTATCTGTAAGATGAGCTAGATGGAGACGTTTCATAAATCAGGTCATTTTTTTCTTCTCGTCGATAGACAAAGGCTAGTTACATCAATGCTAAGAACAATTGCTATTATTACGAATACCTACTTACGATTAGATGACACACTGCTATTGTTAATTATTATTATATAACCGAACACGGAATATATTATGCTCTCAAATTGCCTATTATGCCAAAAGTCATTTGCGCATTTTTATGCTTTGTTTATTGTGCACCTGTTTCTTTTGATTGAGATGCAAGGAGCAAATTAAATAAAGAGTAGTTATTATTTATACACATTGTGAAGAATAGAGGCATCGTTAACTGCGAAGTAAAATGATTGCAAAAGTTGGGTGAGGTAGGGATGTTATCAGTGACGCTTTCAACAACGCATTAACAAAATCTTACGAACAATGACATCTCATATTATGTAGATAGCTACTGATTTTTGTGGACAAAAACACTCTACTAGAAATTTTACAAATTTATGCCTTTCAACTGTGTGGTTCGATTTATAAAAAGTTTAATATAACAGTCTGCCGTGGTGGGGACTAATGAAAGTGAAGTGAATTGAGTTTGCGTTGAGAAAGGCGTTACAACGGTTTCAAGTAATTTCCATTTGCACTCTCAATCTCAATAACGTACGCTTATGCACACAAATTGAGAAACTGGAGGCATTGTGTGTACAGGTAATAGTACATTATAATATGCACTTTATATGCCAGTTTTTTGCAAGTGTTTTACACTAGTAATGTTCTCGTGAGCAAGTGAAAATCAAGTTGCCTTTCACCTTTCCCATTTACTTGACAGCAATGCTTTATCTAATCAGCAAAGTTTTTCCGTTATAAAAGCAGTGCTATATAGAAGAGTGCCTACCTTGCTGGCACTTTAGCATATTTTTGCTGAGTGCAAGTTCCCACATGTAGTAATATTGTGATGACGGATTCGCAAAAAATAATATAAACATATAGTCAAAATCGTGTGGTTTACTCTTTATTGATCGAATGGCATATTATTTTATTATTGGAAATAATATGTTGGACTATAGGTGCTGCGACCAGTACAATTTTTTACTACTATACTAAAAATGTCTGCACCTGTATAATAAGTAAGCAATAATAATAATTATTGCTCTCGTCTTTTTCTTACTTGAAAGACGTGATACGTAGGAAAGGACGGAAGAACAAGTGATCCAAAATTTATTTCAAGTTGGTGGCATCTTCCATTAAAAAAGTGCATTCCATAATGTTGTTTTTCTTCCAAATTTATTTGACAAATCCGGAAGGAATTAATAAAATATGTATTTATATGCATGTAAGTTCAGTAATTTTTTAAAAGCTGGTTAGCCAAATTTACTTTTTTTTAGTATTTCAGTATTCATTCATTAAGATAGAATTTTACTAGCATGCATATTTTTACATATTAGGTTCAACTAGTGAACATCACGAAATGGCACTAAAATAAAATGCCTAGTTTATTGATGATAGTTGATGATAACCTGTTCTTCAACTGCAAAAATTTTTGTGCATTTCCATTCATTATTTAAGAGGTGCAGATTTTCTTAATTTGGTCAAATCTCTTTTTGTGAGTAGAAAGGTCTTCAAGGATGCATCATGTGTTGCGCGATGCATTCAACATGCCCCAAGTAATCAATCATTGTAATTTTGACATTGTTATTAAACGATATTTATACATTTTTTTCTGCTATCAATTTGTTACAGCGATATTGATTATAATCTGCGTGTATCTTTGACCAGAGATTAACGCTATCATCACCTTCGCTTATTTTTTTCTTCCGTTTAAGCTTCAGAAGCTTAATCGATACTTTTGTCATTTATTGTTCTAACAATTTATGCAGTTGTTTTCTTGACATTACATACCTGCTTATATCCAGCCAAACGAAAGGTAGAGATTGTAGTAATGATGATGATGATATTGATACTCGATACTCAACTAAATGCCTATACCTACTACCAGCCCAATAACTTTTTTCATGTCTCTTGGTCATTGACGAAACTTTACCAATTTTATCTGGTGTTCCGGCAAAACCGGAAATAGCTATGCAAGTATTTACTCAACTTTTTTATGTTTATTGTTTCGACAGGAGCAAAGCTAGTAGATAACACTCGACTTCATAATTCCTCCACTCCTCAGCTGCACTTTTCCCATTTGACTTTTATAGTCAGACAGACTTACTCACTCTGCCTGTTATTAGGCACTTTCCGAGTTCTAGCAGCAGAAGCAGCACTTCCACCACTCCGTAGTTATTTCAAAATACCACATTATCCCTGCTGCTGCCTATACTAAAACTGCCCAAATATTATGACACACATCCGCTCAACTGAAGCATGGCATGTACCACATACATTCACTAAACTGTATATTATAATGTTATTTAACTAATAGTAAGACTGTGGTATACTTGATTACAGCAAGATAAAGTACAAAGTATACTGTAGTTGGTTATCATCATCATCATACAGCACCAACGTAAACATTTTTCCACCAACGAAAAACAAAACGAAAAAGTCTCAGAAAAACTTATTTAATATACCTGTGTGTATGCGTTGGAGGTGGTGTAGTAGAGAAAGACGTGACGTGACGTGAAACCGGGTTTCGGCAGGTTAATCCCGATTTTTTTCTAGTATTGATTGCTCGATTGATTATTATGAAAGAAGAGAGACGTAAAAATGTTTAAGTAAATAGACATGTCATGTGTATACATGAAACTGGTGAACTGAACAGGTGCATTGAGAAAAGAGAATACCTACCTGAAAGTAGAGAAGAGCTAGAGATAGATAGAAAGATGATAATAAATTATAAAGCAAGCAAGCAAGGACATGGCTTTACTCACTTCGTCTAACTCAGTTTCTCACCACCAACAACCATTTCGAGTCATAACATTTTTTGTGTCTTCTTTTAAAGGTTAAAAATATATTTTTGTTTAGATTTTCTACTCACTAGTAGTCATTTTTAAAATGCACAAAAAAATTGAACGGTATTGGTTTGGATTGTCCAGCCAGTGCAGCCAGATATCAGTCTAAAACTCTCTTGAGAATATTTTTCTTAAAGTCTAAAATTTTTATCAATACGATTTAGTTTAGCATGCGTCATATTTATTATTACTGATTGCTTTAGTGTAAACATGAGTTTTCAGATTATCGATAATCAATTGAAAATTATGATGCATCAAATGAAATAATAGTAGTATGTGCTAAATAATAATTATTTTATAGTAAGTCGCATCCCATAATTTCAAACTACTCACTTTATTGTTGCACTTTATTTACACGGTCAGCAGTAATATTTCCAATTTTATGCTAAAAACCAAACCGTGTACCCGGCATCTGGCACAATTTCGCCTTAAGACTATGTAGTAATGGAATAGCTAGCACGCACAACGTGACTCCACGTGTGTTATACTGTGATGATAAGATATACATGTAACCATTTTTTATAGTGTTTTAATTTTTTGTTATCTCTGAGAAGAATTTATAAATCTAGCCAAATTTTGCTTGGAAAAATACAAGAATGCGAAGAAAAACAGAAAGAGAGAGAGAGAGATGGAATGGCATGTTTGTGTACCTACAAAGTATTGATAATAAACTTATCAATTAAATGCAACAGAACAACAATCAGACTCATATCAACATATCAACATAAAACTAAAGGAAAAAAACCGGCTTGATAGAGCATTAATGGTAGCAGCATTCATTTTACACCCAAAAACTCCCACGAAAACTTTGCCTGAGAACTTGGAATTACTTTGGACGAAGACGAAAGAACTCATGCCGCAAGAGCAGCAGTAGCTCTGAACAAGGCGCTACTCTTGCTGTAACTACAGTTGAAATGATATTGTTACGTTTACGTTACCGTACAAAATGATGGATTCAACATTTCAACCCTACTATTAAGTAGTATCACTCAAGTGTACAGAATTTATATAATAATCTTAGGTACCGCGAACGAATTTTATTATGAAGTCATCCAATTCCAAGTAGTAGTAATATTGGCTTGAAAAAATCAACAAAGACAAAGAATAATACAAGTCTTAATTAGTACATACATACATACCACAGCATTGTTAAACTCGTGGTCTTCTGTGTCTGACTTGTGAGTAGTATGATGGACCAGTAAAATCTCTTCCTGTATATTACATGTAACACCACCCATTAGATTACTCATACCATAAAGCTCGATTTTAGAACTTACATAATAACATATTATTGCAATGTATAATACAATTTGTATTACAGCTTCTACTCGTGGTTCTGGCGTTAGAAATATATTTATTTGTGTTCTTTTTTAAGTTCTTTTTACACATTTTTTTGATCCCATCATTCACCTAGTCTGTGGCTTGGCGTTGTCATCAGATTAGCGCATTGTTTGGACGTCATCAGTTAACTTTTTTATTTAGTAGATTTCAGTACTAATTTTGTTGCTAGAAAAGCTTTAAAGTGCAGAAGAATGTTGAAGCGTGTTGATAAAATAGCCCTCCATAAATTTTTAGCATTAGCGTATAGAGAGAGACCACCATCATCATGCATAACCAGCAGCATTGAACTTGACTTTTGTCGTGTGAATTTTCTCTGATGAACTGTAAAAATAGGGAATAGAAGAAGGACATTATCGCAGTTATAAATCTGAAAACATGGCAAATAATATACCTTCCAATCGCATCTTCCATCATCATCAGTGACGACATTAACTTGCGAATATTGATAGTGTGTGCATTTATTTGCTACAGAGTTTTTTGTGTGCTGATTTTTTGAGAGTTCCAGTTAGATCCAGATTAAAAACGTGTTTTGCTTGTGGTTTATGGCATGTGTGTGTATGTGTATGTATTTGTTGTGGTGCTTTTATCTGTGTGTGCGTCTAAAAAAAGCACTACATAATATTCATTTTTAATAATAAAATAATGCTTGAGCGTTTGTGAAATATTTAAGAATTCATTAAACATTAAAAGTATTTCGTGCAAGATGATTAATTTTATTTTAATCTTGACGATAAATCGGTTGGTGGAAAGTCAACTCAGTGAGAACTGAGCTGGATGGATGAGTCTGGCACTGGCAGGCTAAAAAAGGCTTCCTTGTTCTTTTTACGCAGGCAGGCTGGTGTTGATTTTTTTTGATGTGCGCTGCTGATAAATGTGTACCACCTCAACTGATAGAACATTGATCATTTTGATGATGGCCGTTAGAGTATTAATACCTGGGATCATCACCACTGCAATAATATCAGCGACAGCTACTACATCGAGTACATGACCGCGTTGGCGTGGAATATATATTTTTTAAAAAGTTCTTGTTCCAATATTTATTCCAGGGGAAGAGTAGTAGTTCCTTTTATGTAAGTTATTAGTGATTTTTCTACAAATTTTTCGATAAGCTTAAGGGGATTTCACATGATTGATTACCCAAGTACTTGTAAATAGTATTTTGTGAGTGTGGTGTGGTAAAGTTATTGTACATTGATTTTAATCATGCAATTAATTGTGTTTTTTTTGTTTTGGTTTGCCTATCCAAAACAGATTATCCGTTTAATTAAAAATCAGCAGACTGTTGAGATTCCAAGATTGCTACTTACGTTACAAACCTTTATTCTGCTGTGGGGTTAACCATAGTATCTTAAGTTCAAGTTTTACCAAGTCCTTTGATAAAATAAAATAGTGTTAAACATGGACTTGGAGAGCTTGACAAATTTGCGAGACAAAAGAAACCGGTTTCAGGTAAACCGTGTTGACTCGGTGGCCACAGGACATCACTCCCCGGGATCTCCCAGTGGAGGCTCATCTGGAACAGTCAACAGCGGGGCAACTCTGTTGGCATACAAGGACTACGGGAATGGGAACGGGGCAGTGTCGCCTACAACCGGAAACGGGATTCGCGGAGATGGTAAAAATTTACAAATGAATTTGGCACACACTACTGCTTCTACTACCACTACTACTTCACACTCTCAATCTCTTTATATCAACCCCATGGCGCACCTTTCAATGAATCACCAATCTTCATCTTGTGGATATCCACATGAGCATCCTCACAATATAAATGATGATGATGGGACTGGACTTGTCGTTCATAATAATAATGATGACGACGAGTCTATTTCTGATGCAGACAATTATACCAAGGGTCAGTGATTCTCAAAAGCACAACGATGCATTATCAGGCTCATCCACTATCAAAAATCCAATCCTGTAATGACATTCGTTTGTGTGAGAAATGCCAAAGCAAGTTTTATGTGGAAACCTATTGATTTTTTTCTTTCAAGGTGGCGTCGGTAATGGCGGGGAAAATAACATTTACCCGTACACCAATGGACATATCTCACCATCAGATGGGAACCAAGACGAAATGTCCAAAGTTGAGTCTCATAATACCCACAACAACACGCATACCGTGTCAGGATCCTACGCTAAAAGCTTCCGTCATTTCACTAGAGAAGCACTGCCCAGGCTGGACAATTATAGGAATATGATGTCTATTCAGGCGGCATATCGACCTACGCTGGACGAGCTCCATAATATCACCGTCCACCGAAAGGTAATATGTAATCATTTGTCAGTTTTTATTTTAGAATGACCACTAACCGTGTGACTATGATAAAATATGCAGTGCAGTTTATGAACGTTTTCTGTCACGTCATCAGTCATCATTATTTTCATCCATTAAATCCGTGTTTCCGTTCTTTGTCGTTTTCAAGCGCTTTTTACCACATTCCGAAAATGACAAAGCTTTTAAATTTTATTTTGCTACCCAGTCATCACGGCACAATTTTTACATTACGTTTGTTTATAGACTTTTCGCTATTTTCAAAAGTTCGATACATGTTTCTATCGATAGAAGAAAATCAAATAGTCTGGTCAGTCAACCGTGGTTAATGTATACATATATGAATTTGTTACTATTAGAATTTCAATGTCGTCTCGTGCGAGTTTAGCTTTTAATGCATCCATTATTATTATTTTTCAGTAAATAAATAGGAAGTAAAATGAAAACGTTTGCCCATTTAGTATCGAATACAGCATACAATTATTGATGCTATCGCAATTTTATTTTTGAAAAAATTGCAACCACTATGAAAAAATTCCACATTCCGTACATTAATCTTAATTGCATGTTAAGTTGCCATTTTTCCATTCCGAGATTTTCGTGTCATTTTCCAGCTCAATCTGTCTTTATAGCTGTCAGTCAGTCACGACAAAAATAAAAAAACGTTGACTTTTCAGTTCATTTCACAGTTTTGATCTATGTATTTTATTAAATACTTTTAGTGATTTATTATTTGTTTGGATACACTTTTTTACAAAATAGTTTTATTCCAGTACAAAATCATTTCAAAAAGTCTTTTTAAAAGGTTGTCTGGTTCATTCCACCATCAATAAAAAAAAATCCTGTCTCCTCTCATGCATGATTACCTCTGATATACTACTATTATCATGCGACATGATCTATACTGCATTAAGCAATCTTTTAGAAGAACTATATATTTAACCAATTAAATAAGCGATGAAAACATTAGTTTTTATAACCACTAAAACGTTGTTCTCCCCTTCGTACGAATGAATCAAGAGACAGGGGAGAAAATACTTGAAAATATAGGTAGGTGGCTGTGAAGAAGGGAGAATGCAACATTTAAACACACTTCAAAAACGTTTTCTTTTGATTATTTCCCGTCTGCTGAGAATTTTCGTACAAATATTTATAAAAGGTTTGACGAGGGTCAACGAAACAGTAATAGGTAAATATCGTATCGTAACTTGGGCTGGGTTAATGATAAATAATGGGATTCTGAATCTGTTTTTATTTAGGTATTTAAAAAAGACTTTGATTCACAATCGTTGTAATAATAATGTGTGTGTATATGCATGCAATTAATAATTTTGCGCCGCAAAAACTTTGGGTACCTTAAAGCTAAAGGTGAATAATTTTGCTGTTTGCAAACCTAGTATCAGACTGTCAGTTTTGCCAATCATTATTTTAATATTTTTGCAAAGGTTGCTTTGCAAAAGCAGTAGTTGCAATTGTAGATGACGTTGGTTCGTTTATGGTGAGACTAGAAATGTAATGCAGAAACCGGTACTTTGAAAATGTGGAGATCCACACTAGAAACTTGTATATCTGTTAACAACGTCAAAAGGAAAATGCACTAGTCCTAGTGTTTTTTTTGCAAAAAGTGTACTAAAAGCACAGTATGACCGAAAATATGACACAATCACATTTATAGTTATAAATGCTGAGCTATATCTCTGACCATCTTCCTGATTGGATTTTCATTCTGATTGCTTTCTTTTCAAATTGCCGAAAAGACGTTTCTTCGAAAGAAGTGGGGAAAATGCGACTTGAATATTGAATTAATTCTGTAATTTCCTGTGTTATTGACTGTGTGTACTACTAGACTAACTGCGTATTTGTTGTAGTGTAGTGTATGTGTAGCAAGCGTCATCATCATCATAAAATGTTACGCTCATACGATGTGGGATGGGGTTGCACCGACTTGCCAGCCAGCTTGAAGTCAAGCTCGGCTCTCTAGATCTGCATCAGAAAATACAAAGCTTGTAATTATTGCTAATTATCAGATTTGCCGGTTTTCTAGAAACTAAAATTGTATGGTATTAGCAAGTTAATGAGTAATGACATACATCTATCTAGTCTCTTCTTGCTCATCCTTTCGAGCAACTGCAACTTACCAGTTACATACAAACTGCTGTTATTATACTAAATAGTTAGCGTTTTTTCTTATCCTTTGCGTTTTGAATTTACGACCATGTTGGTATGAATGAATATACTTTAAATGTGAGAGTAAATGTAGCGACTAGACCACTATTTTTTGGGGAAAATACAGCAGCTCTAAAGAAACTGCTCTAGAGAAATTAGGTATTCATCCAAAAAACGGTACCCAATCATAATAAATGACATAACATGCCAGTTATTTTCTTTGCTGAAAAATTTCTAGATTTTACTGCTGTACTTTGTACGGAATTGAACGTGCTGGAAGATGTAGCCTAACTTGATTTGCTTTTTATTATTGTTTTTTTTGTAATGATTTGATGATAGTGATGATGTGATATCTAACAGTTTTTTCTATAATGATTTTTTGGCCGATTTGTTATGTCTCATTTCACCCCATATCGCACAACGTATCAGTCCTTGACAGAAAAATTGTATCATGTAAATTATGGTCTAGAAAAGCATTTAACCTATTTTGTTTACATTTTCAGCCATCGGCTCATGCAGGTTCTACAGGCGACACTCCTGCGGAAGGTGGAACTGTGAAATTCGGTTGGATTAAAGGAGTTTTCGTAAGATGTCTGCTGAATATTTGGGGAGTGATGCTGTTTTTGCGTCTCTCATGGGTCACCGGACAAGCTGGAATTGGTAAGTTGTTAATCATGATACTGTTTAGAAATAAAAGTCCTCGGTTCTAAAACACTATACTCATTACTATTCATGGAATGTTATGCTGACAAAAAATTCTTCAATAATTAATTTATAAATCAAGCACGGGGTGTGCATAATGATTGGAGAAAACGTAAAAACAATTCAAGATCACAGGATTTGCAGACTCGCATATTCACTTTTACACTGACTTAAAAATATTCATCATTTAGCTGCTAATTAGTTAATTACTCAGAGTAACTTTGTCAAACCTGTACAAGAAATATCATAAATTCACTACAGTTTCGATTGTGGGACACGTGTATTTGCAATATTCATATTCATCAATTTTATTTGATAATTCAACATAGTTTAATAAAACACGTCGTTCTGATAATGATTAGTAATATGACATATCTCTGACAGTAATTAGAAATGAGAATTCAATGTCACGAAATACAAATTAGGTCTCACTTTCATCTACAACAAACAACAAGACTTTTATCATATTTATTAATTATTACCTATCTATACATAATATTATGATCGGAATTTTTTTATTTTAATTATTTTTGGTTGAGCCATTATCATTACAGTTTTTGTCTGGTGAACTGTTGTTGTGTTTCTTCGTTGGAGGTCTTAGGAATTTTACAGACGCTCACAGAACAGAGAAACCTTTAATTCACTGTACAGTATGATCGACATATTGCGGTTATGTCGTCGTGTCTATTTTTTTTCTTTAAAACTATTTATTAAATTCAGGTATGGCCTGGGTTGTAATTTGTCTTGCAACTGCTGTCACACTCATCACCGGTTTATCTATGTCAGCCATCAGCACAAATGGCCAGATAAAGGGGGGTAAGCCAAAAGCGAGTATCGTCATGAATGAATCGTCAAGCGAAACCCTTAATAATAGTAATAGTAAATGCAGTAGAAGAACCATGCATAAATTCTAACTTTTCAATTAGGATGCTGCTGCTGTGATGTTGCTGATGGTATAGTAGACTTTACTGGCGAAGCATCTTCATCATCACAATAATATCTTTAGTGCGTATTTATTAATCAATAGTCTGCCCAGCTTTTTTGTTGTTTTTAGATAAATAATGTGTATTATTAGCTGCATTCCATAATAGCGTACTTGTAGAGCAAGAAATATGCTGCTGCACAAGGCTAGTTGATTAAACATGTCGGCAATGCAGAATACTTTGATCCTGTAATGATCCATCTAATGTTACCATAATAATTATCACATAATCGATGCAACTCTCTGATTATTGACTTGCTCTCTAACCTATGGTAGGCAGTGCAGTTGTAGTAGTAGTAGTAACTGTTCAGGATGTAATGTTACAAAAATAGGTTTAATGCGACGATATGCTGACGCCTGTAGTGGCGTTGTGACTTTAGAGTATATAGGCAGCAAACTATTTAGCTTATACTTTGTATTATTTATTTAAGCAAGTTTAAATGCTCAGCAGCTTCTTTTAAAGTTTAAGTACAGCTATGATAATGGATGATAATGACCAACGATCTACAATGAATCGCTGATTATGACATTTACTTTTATTTATTTATTTCTATCGACTACTGGAAAAAAGACGCTGCGACATTTACATCCTTTGTCCTGACAGTTATATTTCCATTATTTTGCTTTTTTAGCTGTGCAAATGTGATTTCATAGAAGCATTGGCAGTAGTTTACATTACCGCGGTATAGAAGAAGAGTTATCAAAAACGGCACTGACTAGAGTGTATTTTATTAGCGACAGCGACTTATGCTAAAGTGCTATTTCATAAGAAATTTAACGGTATTAGTAACGCAATATCTATCTGTTCTAGCCATTTCATGAATAAGACACCAATCCTCGGAAATCCCGAAACATTTTTTTGGCTTTTCATCCATACAGTAAATAATATATAGTTCATGTACGCAAGAGAAAAAAACTAATATGCATTTCCTGTGACGTATACTAATATAATATACTACGTATCATGATATTTTATGTAATAATCAAAGTGTAACATGATGCCGGTACTAGGCGAATGTGAGTAATGTTAACTAACTTTTACACTCTGTGGTCACGTTTTGTCCGCTCCCTTTTTCCCTCTAGTTTCAAAGGTTAAACGAATACTGCAAACTTTTTGTTATAGCTCAAGCCCTGCTTATAGTATTATCTACGAGTGTTGTAACCTTCATCACGTCCCTGTCTATGGCCGCAATAAGTACAAATGGCGTTGTCAAAGGAGGTAAAGAAAACCACTAAAAACGCATTCATTCTCAAACTAACAACAACTACTACTGCATACGTACACTAAAAAACGCCCAAGTAATCAAAAGTACACTTAATCTTATTGTTTTTTAGTTACTCATTGTCAGTTTTACTTACAAGCAGTTAAAATTACTAACTACACATTTTTTATGTTTAGCCAGGGTTAATAATGTTTATTTTATTGTATCTGTGGCTTTTAAGGAGAAATGAGATAATTTGATGTACACTTCCTCCCACGCACATTAATTTCTGTTCATAAATAGACAATGTATCGATTTTTTATTACTACCAATTTATTGATGAAAACATTTTGCATGCGTATTGCAATTTACGTTGGTAAATTATTACTACTAACATGAAGTATTAAATATTCCAGGTATCCTCGGTTGATAATTTTTTTTGATCATTCGTTGCTTTCATTCATATTTTTTCATACGTACTTTTTATCTTCTTATCACTCAATGGTCGGTAACCTGGCTTGTTGGAACGTAACACTAACTACTGCTTTTCAAAGTCTGAGACTTGCGACATGATCACTTTAACAAGGTTTGGTCAGGATTCTGCTTTTTAGTAGAAGAGGAATGTTTTTAATTTAATGTTATAATTTTTAAATATTATTAAAAACTTTATTTTTATTGACCTGCTTTCCAAATTATTTATTTAGTAAATTATACATTTTTCGATAATATAGCGGAGTTGGTTGTCTCGCTTTCCCCCATAGGGTACAACCAACAGTACAAATAAAAATGTTATATAGCTTTATAGCCTCGATTGCCTTATTTAGCCTTGCTGTATTCATGAATGAGAATGTAAAAAAACCTGAAATGTGTAGTAGTAGTAGTTATTATAGTTAGCTGCTTGTCTGGAGAAAAGAGGAAGTAGTAAAGTAGTATACCTATTTATAGACTACCTAGAAGAAGAATATAAAGTATAGTTGTTGTAGTAGTAGTTGCTTGTTGGAGAAAAATGGCAATGAAATGTCAGAAGCGATTGATAAATGTCAAGAAGTGTGTAGGTAGTGAATTGGTGGTTTAATACTGGGATTTATTGGAATTTATCCGCGAATAACAAGGTGGAACGTATTATATGATATCGCGATCGCTGGGACCTGAGTTTGGAGCTTCCATAGGACTGATTTTTGCCGTGGCGAATGCTGTGGCAGTGGCCATGTACACGGTAGGCTTTGCCGAATCTCTTGTCGATTTACTGAAGAGTTTAGACACTAAAGTCGTTGATGATGACACCAACAGCGTGAGAATCATTGGGGCTGTGGCGATTGTCATTTTGACTTGCGTTGTTGTTGTTGGGATGGAGTGGGAAGCCACGGTAAGAAGCATTAGGGAATAGTGAAAAAGAAACATTCAAGAAAAAAAAACAGATAAATAATGCATTATCAAATTACAGATTGATTGCATTTACTTATAGAATGGCTTTTTGTTGGATTTGTAGGCTCAAGTTGGCTTATTAGCGATTTTAGTAGCAGCCATGATTGATTTTGTTATTGGGAGTTTTATTGGACCGCTCAGTGATGAAGAATATTCTAAAGGCTTTATTGGCTTAAATGGTATGAGAAAAATAAATTTTGACTATTTTTTGAGGTGGTCGCTTCGATGAAATTCAAACATACCTACTTATGATGATGTAGGCACTCTGTTCATGGAAAACTTTCAAGCGGATTATAGGACTACCAGAGAAGGCGAACAAAATTTCTTTTCCGTTTTCTCCATCTTTTTCCCTGCCGCAACCGGTATTCTTGCTGGAGCAAACATTTCTGGAGATTTAGAAGTACTTTTTTAAGCATATTTTTATTCAACACGCAAAATGAGTCGAAATCTTTGAGTAAGTAAGTCGAGCGTAATATCTTGAATAATGTTTGTCGCTTTTGTTTTCTCCTGTGTCATTTTTAAGGATCCACAAGCTGCCATTCCTAAAGGAACACTGCTTGCTATTATTGTAATTTTAAAATACTTTTTCCATTACACAAATGCTGTTATGCTTGATATGCGTTTTTGGCAGGACATTTATAATAATAATAAATACATATAAACAGGTAACTACCCTATCATACATTGCCTTTGCTGCTCTGGCTGGAGCCTGTGTTGTACGCGACGCCACTGGGAACTGGACTGTACCAGATTGGGCGGTGAATGACAGCAGGGAATATATATCAAACCATTTCAGGGAATGTACCTTTTATAACTCTTCTGATCCAGATCTTTCCATTTGCGAATGTCGGTATGATGATTCGATTGATGCGCTCTTACTGCAAAAAGTGTTCTGCTTTCACAACTTTTTGGGTAAAGAAAGTGCCAACAAGATGGTAATAATTTTTACGTGTTTCTTGCAGCTGAACTGAATTACATTGCCCCATTGATTTCCAACTTTTTCTTGGCAGCGTATGCCTTGGTTAACTTTAGCACTTTTCATGCATCACTGGCGAAACCTGTTGGATGGAGACCGACGTTTAAAGTACTAACAATAAAGTGAAATGACTTTTTTTCCGATCATATCCATTTACTTTCACGAGCTTGTGTTATATAACGTGTTGTTGTGATGTTTATTTCAGTACTACAACATGTGGCTGAGTCTTGTGGGATTTGTTTTGTGTGTTGCTGTGATGTTCCTGATAAGCTGGTCAACAGCTTTGTTGACATTTGCAGCCATTCTCTTTCTCTACATGGTCGTGGTTTATCGTAAGCCAGGTTAGTACTTTAGCAGTGAAAGTTGAGCACTCAAATGTTTTTCCAATCGAGCAAATAGAACTTTCTGTTTACGCACTACTGCAATGCAAGCTTTTTCTCCTAATCGTCTTTCAGAGGTCAACTGGGGATCGTCGACTCAAGCTCAAAGGTATACAAACGCATTGACCGCTGTCCAGCAGTTGAATAACATTGATGATCATGTCAAGAATTATCGGCCTCAGATTTTGGTGTTAAGTGGTCTTCCCAGCGCTAGGCCGCCTCTTGTGGACTTTGCACATCTTATAACTAAAAGCTTATCCCTACTTGTCTGTGGATACATCAGCAAGGGTAATCTCACCAACCGACAACGACATGCCTTAAGTCATGTTGCCCAAAGCTGGCTTCGCAGTAACCGAGTCAAAGGTTTCTTTTGCGCTGTTGATGAAATGAACTTTGAGGAAGGAGCTAAAGCCCTTCTCCAATCCTACGGAGTTGGCAAACTGTCCCCGAATATTTTAATGATGGGCTATAAGCAAAACTGGCAGACTTGTAACAGAGAAGAACTCATCCATTATTTCAACTCAATTCAGTAAGCGTTAAAAATATTTATAAACGTGTTCCCCTCACTTTTACAACAAAATTTTTCTTCGTTGACTTTCTTTTCATTTTTTTACTTTTAGTAAATCTCTGGATTTGCACATATCTGTAACGGTGCTGCGTGTTGAACATGGACTGGATTTTACGAAAAAGGTCACATTCGATGATGACGAGGAGGAGACTTGGAACATAATTGCTGAAACAGCAAAGAGCAAAAGCTCATCTGACGACTCCCTCCCTCGAAACCATTCATTATCCCAAATGTCACAGGGTAAGTGCTTCTTTTGCCTTTTTCACACTTAATTATTGTCATCAAACTTCATAAAACTCAATGTTGCATAGTACGCGCTAATGGATTTACATCTTAACACATTATATTTCTCATCATCAACATCACTTTTTAAAAATATCATCATCACATGAATATAAATATGTACAAAATATCTTTACATGTTCTGTCTATAAAAAAACTTTGTTGTTAACCTCTCCCCTACCTATATAACTCACATGACACAATTTTCCAAAAAAAATGGCTGCTTCCCACGGACTACTACTACTTCTCCAGAATTGGGACGTTATCTTAGTGTAGGAGTTTGGAATGTCCGTGGTGAGTAACAGCAATGTGTTTATAGAGTAGACAAAAAACAATAGGCTTTTGACAGGGCCTGTAGATTTTCGGTTGGTTTTTTTGGTTTTTCCACCACTAAATTGCTTTTAAGCTCTTTGGTTTGGTTCAAACAGTTTGAGTTATTTTTGTACATAACTAATACTAAATATTTTAAATTATTTTTATAGCGTATTTAAAACGTAAGTAACCACACACATTTTTTTAATTTGCGGGAAATAAAAGTTCTGTTTGCATGTATGCATGCATGAAATGTATTAATAACAATATTGCTAGAGCTCGGTATTTTTGGTGTAATTAAATTAACATTCTACTAATAGAGAACAGCATGATATTTACAAATTCATCTTGAGATAGATCAACTTAAAACATTACAAAAACCGTATTATATTTATTTATATATACACACCTTATATATTTATGCAAGCTTAGCTAATATAAAATGTGACAACGTTTTACAGCAAGCAGCGGTGACATTGCGACAACAGGGGATTTGAAAGTAGCAGCCCGGAATCAAGAGCAGAGAGAAAAGAAAGCTGGGCCGAAAAGGGATCCTGCAACGTTATACAAGTAAGTAACAGACAGAGTGAAAGAGAGAGAGAGAGCTTTCACTAGCTATTAGCGTGAAAGCTAGAGAAAGATTAAAAATAACATGATGCTTATATTGGTGTTCTTTTTATAGAAGTATTGATGGGTCGACGGTATCAAAGGACGTAATGGATCGTATTACGCAATTCCAGAAAAAGTTCAAACACGGCACAATTGACGTCTGGTGGCTGTATGATGATGGAGGCTTAACCCTACTACTCCCCTACATAATCAATACCCGAGCCAATTGGGCTTCGTGCAAGCTTCGTGTCTTTGCGTTGGCTAATCGTAAAGATGAGCTGGATGATGAGCAGCGAAGGTGAGAAAAATAATCAGTCATGTCATGTAATATTTATATGACAGCCCCACATGTATATTGTATATGAATGAACGTGGTTGACCATGAGTTACTTTTTACAGGATGGCTGAGATGCTGGCCAAGTTCAGAATAGACTACTCGGACCTCATAATGATACCTGACTACAACAAAAAGCCACAAGAATCCACCGTAAATTATTTCGAAAGTATTATTGCAAATTTTAGAAGCGAGGGCAATGGAATGAAAGGTAAAGCGTTATTGGCACATCGAAAAACGATACAGAACATCAAAAGCAAGCTAACATGTCTTTTAATAATTACTCTAATTACATATGTACTTCTTCTCCAGCTGGTACGTATATCAGTGAAGCAGAAATGCTCTCGCTGAAGGACAAGAACAACCGACACATGAGACTTCGAGAATTGGTCATGGAGTATTCACGTCGTTCCGATTTGGTTGTAATGTGAGTACATCCGTAATTTGCCATTTTTACTTACCTGTATTCTTGAAATACCTACTTACGTTTCAATTGTTTTTCTTTTTTAATAACTTTAAGGACCTTACCAATGCCCAAGAAGGGTATCGTATCCGCTCCCCTGTATATGGCTTGGCTGGAGCTCCTTACCGCTGACATGCCTCCGTATCTACTAGTTAGAGGAAATCAACAGTCTGTCCTCACCTTTTATTCATAACATTTTGAACTAGTTTGTATACTACTTACCCATATGGATTTTTTGGAGAACACTGAATATCAGCAGACCCTAGTTTAAATTTAATTTAATTAGGGTCAAATCTCTATGATGTAATACTATTAGTAGTAGTTGTAGTAGTATTGTCTCTTAAGTGTTTAAGTAAGAATCTCTTCCATCTGCCATTTATTTTCCGTCTGTATTTTTGCTTGGCGCTGAGCAAATAAGACAGTCGCGTCTTCGCAAACTACATAACATAATTAATTTAAAAAGTAAATAAACTTTCGTACCGTAACTTTGTTGTACGTTCGTGTTGTAGTAGTAGTACTCTGTATTATAGACATCTAACTCGTCATCATGTTTCGTAGAGTTTATTTTTCTGTAAACGGTGACCGTAACATAATATTATTCTTATTATTGTATTATAGCTGTATGTATATCTATTTTAATCTATTATTAATTATGTACCATTTTACTTGCGTTATAATGAACTACTACCACATGCATACATACATTTTATTTTTTAGTAATTAAACTAGATTCAGATAATAAGAATTAAGCTAATAAAATGAAATAATTAAGGTATAATAAAATAGTACTTAATTTATAGTATAAACCAATCCAAAAGATTAAAGCAACGAACTGCAAAAAAAAATGTCCAATGTTGCTTTTTTACTACTGAAAAAAATGAAATGCTACTTTTAAAGACTTATATAGAAAAAAATGAGATGGTGAAAAATTCTACACATTCCATATTATTGTTGAAAGACATCGAAAAATAGGGAATGAGTTGTTGTTTTGCTAACTTGAAGAAAAAAATATACAATTTCATGAGCTGATATAGTAAAGTAAAAGACGGTAAGAAAGAGAAGACGGAATATTATATATATTATGCATTTCCAAACAGAATCTTAAAAAATAAATAATTGTAAAATCAATTAAATACAAACAGGAGTCTCCTTATGAAATCATTATTATTGTTATTTTACACTTACAAAAAAATGCGGAAAGTATTGTTTGTAATATTAATAGGTACTGATAAGCTAACTCTAACTATTTAAAACATTTTGTCGGTTGTTTATATTTACTTAAAAAATATCTTAACAAACTAATAGCCGTTTATTCTTCGTATTAATGCGGGTGTAGTAGTAGTAGTCCTTAAACAAAAAAAATGTTCAGTTAGGTATCTGTTGTGTTTTTCTTTTTTGTCAAAAAAAATTATATAGCTTTATCTTAATTTTTAAAAAATGTTAAATCATTATCATAGTATTATTATTATTAGTAAATTATATTTATCAATTGTTAAAATTTTCCTTTGAAAAATAGGCAATTTAACAAGTACTGCAACTGTTCCTTTTTAAAATCACAAAAAATTCTTTCAACTGAGATTGACCAATTGTCCTTCCATGAATAAACAGAAACTTTGCACAAATACATACATTTTGAAATTTTCTTGGCATGTTTTCTTTTGAATACAGAGTAAAAATTCTGCATCATCATTATTTTTTATCAGTCCCAATTTTTATCACTGATTTCATCTGAAATTTAAAGGAAGGCAGGATTAGAGAGTTTAGTTTACAAAAACAGCTTATTGTTAATAGGTTTACTGTTAACTAATTAGTTTACCAGCGGCATCCTCCCACACTAATATATTCCTCAGAACTAAATCAAGAATTTTAAAGGTAGCCTTTCTTCCGTTGATTTCCTTCCAAGTATCTAGCACGTCCCTGTATGCCTCTGCTGGCTGAATGTCACCTTTTAATAATTTTTGTGTGGTGGAAAACATTTCAACTGGGTCAATGTCTAAAGCCAGATAGAAGGCCTTCCATTTCATCACGTCAGTTTTCAAAATCTTGACAAGGTCATTGAAGTGTCGTCTCTCAACTCCAAATAAAAACCAAGTAATCAGTAATCACGTTATATTTTTATAAAAATGAAATCGCGATCAATTTTATTTCAACAGATCTGCTCATTAGAATCACTTACTGAGACCTAACACTTTGCAAAATATTTTGGTTTTTGCTACAATACACTATTGTATATCATTTATATTGTAATAATAATATGTACCGATATTATTAATTTGATTAAGGTTTGCACAATATTGTCGTTTATAAAAGGGTTTTATACATAACTAAACATGTCTATAGCTCAACTAACCTATTTTATCAGCGCCTACATTTTTTCGAATCCCATTCCCATTGTTGAAGAAGGTTTTAGTATTCTTGTCGTTTGGCGTTACCGGAGACATTGGCGACGTTGGGTTTGAAACTGATTCAATCTTATAAACTAAGTCTCTGTAAATATTTTGTACGGGAGGTTGGCTCATGGCATTCACTAATTCTCTGGTAGCACCTGGCCTGTATAAAGAACATTGTATATTTGAATAAAAAACTTAACAACTTTATTATTTTACTCCATTTTAATCAAATGCACATACGTACCTGGTGCATATCATGTTCAAAAGTTTAACGATCCTCGACCTCCCCAAAAGTTGGAATATCTCAAAGTCCTCCTTTTGAGAAATCAAACCCTGCTTCACCAAATAATCGCCGACATGTTTGTAGTTCAAATCCTCTATTATGTACGACCGAAATGTGGTCAGTGCGTGGTTGTTCTCCATTTTTGCCTCTAATTTTCTCGTTAGTTGTATTTCCTTTACCTGACTTATTTTTTACACCAAAGTTATTGCACTTCACTGAAATGTATATATATCCAGAGAAATTATCATAACCTTTGCTCCATGTACAAGCCCAGTCAATAAATAAAATTCACTTTTGGCTTAATTTGGGGCATTGGTATACAAGTAGTTGGTGAATTTCAGTAGCGATTCCAAGTCAAGCTATTTCTACTCTCTTAAAAAAACTTCAAACTGAGATATACAAAGGAAAATAGGACGGCAACCTTTTTTTCTTCTTTAGAACTCAGGACAAAAATAACGCAAAAAAATATTGTATATTTAGCCAAATATTATTATTTACGCTTGTTGTAGATGATGGATAGTCGTGTCGCACGGAAGAAATGAGTATAGAGAGTAAACAATTTCTTTGTACCGCGCACCATGCAATCAACGTCGTCGTTATTTCTGAGAAAAATTGGATGTGAGCATGCTAATTGCCAGAGTGTCTGTGTTTAACTAATCGTAAAAAAGGGAAATACTTTTAAGAAGAGCCGAGCAAAGAGAGTCAAGTCAGATAGTGTAAAAAAGCACTTGTATTTTTTTGGGGAAAAATCTTTCGTAGATCTCGTCATCGTCGTCATCGCCGTTGCTTTCTAATCCTTCTCTGATGATGATGGTGTATCTCCTCAC
The DNA here is from genome assembly GCA_027743785.1 of Sinhomidia bicolor. NCBI lineage: Eukaryota > Metazoa > Arthropoda > Collembola > Entomobryomorpha > Entomobryidae > Sinhomidia > Sinhomidia bicolor. Next base: position 25,353 of record JAHZMT010003965.1, read on the forward strand.
TTGTCTTTTTTATTGTTTTTAATAATAGTAATAAGCTGCATAACTAATATAATATTTAAAAGTTATCATAATAATAATAATAAATATATGAATGAGTTAAGTTAAAAATGTATACACACAGCTTTTTTTGGGTGTATTGCCAGAGAATGATAAATTTACACTCTTTCTTTGACATCTTTGCATAACTGATGATAAATACGGTACATTCCCAATATTCGACCATCCCATTATTAGATCATACTGAGCAAGCATACCAAAAAACGATCACGTC
>JAHZMT010003966.1:0-11447 GCA_027743785.1 Sinhomidia bicolor
AATAAGCTATTATTCGGACGAAAAGCTAAAATTGTATATTTTTGCAGCATATATAAAAACATATATGCAACTTAATGTGTTGAAGTGAAGCGTTTTATACTCAATGGTTATTGATTGTAACTACAAATTTCAACTGTTTGGTAACGGAATCGATTGAATATCAATGCGATCGATTTTTCCAGAGATTCCAGTTCAAGCACTTTTACAAGCTTCAGTATTCCTGGCTTAACACTTTATTCCCACTGGATAGGTAGTACCCAAACTGAGACAGCCATATGTCTTTCTGTACCTGAAAGAAAATGAGAATGGCATGTTGTATTTTTCTTTCTGGCTCTTGTCTTGTGTAAAGGCTCTGTCTCATTATATTTCACCCGACATTACTTTCAAGTATCAGAAAACTGAAATATTAAAATAGACCTTTCGATATAACTCTTCTGGGCTGGGCTTTAAGGATAAAGAAGTACTATTTTAGATTCTCATTGGTCATCACAACTCACTGAAATCTCATGTTAATTGATGATGTCAAATCTATGAAAATAAGCTCTTGAGAAAATTGTTACGGTTGATAAATAATCTTAAATTGAGTGGTCAATGTGTCACAAACAAAATGCAGTAATTGAATAATTTTGTTTAACGGGTTTATTAAAAACCGTTTGTTTTTTCAATTTGTTTTACGCTAGGTAAATGGTTTTAAAATAATTGAATGTAAGACAACTACGAAAATTATTTTATTGCAATTTGTAATATTTACAGAGCTAGAACCCACTTAAACTATAATGCTACTGTATTTTCAGGAATTCGAGTTTGTAGTAGTATTACGACGGACAGACTCTTCCGAAACAAAGTCGTTTAATAGAATTCTTTTTAATTAAAAAAAATCGAATAATGAAATGAATTTACAATCATGAACTCCTTCAAAATTTGAACATTTACATTAAGAGTCAAAAACACTTCTGGTAGCACTTTTATTATGTACGAATGCTTACTTCAACATCAGAAACAACATTTATGCAAGCTCATTCTAAATCACTTTATTTTTACGGGTTAGGGCAGTTTGATGTATATGTGTTGAGACTTCATTCAATCTTGTATGCCCAACAAGAACATCCGATAATTTCAAATAAAAAATTTCCGGATACATTTGTAGTGCCGTTCTGATAAAATGTATGCAAATTCCGCAAACTCGAAAGTTGGAAACCGAATACATGCAATTATTTATATTGCACATGTCATTTCAGCCTATGTTCCCCTAAAGTGTCCGTTGCAAATATTTTTTAAAAACTTGCATCCACTCATTGGCGATTGTACTGCACAATTTACTACTTCTGCGCTTATAAGAAAATCCATCATATTTGACAGCCATCAAAACATGCATTGTGAAATATCCAAATGCAAAGTTCATTTTAGCAGACGTTTCCTCAAAGAATACTACCTGTTCTGCGCTTCGTCAAAGTTTTCAACTTGTTTACACTAAAATATTTTTCATGAAACACCACAATTCCTTCTGTTGGCTTCACGTAGTACCATTCAAAAATACCAACGCATTCATATCAGGGAAAGGAGGACAGAAAAAACGTGACGACAGTAATTTCTTAATTTTCGTAAAAAAGCTGGATATTTCCAAACGTGCAATGCTTGAACAAAAATATCCCGACTCTCTCCACATCACCGGATTACGTTCTGGCGTCCTTATCGTTTTCAAAAACAAATCAAACATATCTTGAAAACCTTGAAAGGTGCTTCGTTACTTTGCCAATAGCTTTGCAGTCAGCCAATTTCATTTTGGTTGTACAGTTTGGCTTCACTAACAACTCTCAAGTTTACATAGGCTACCGAACGTGCTTCAAAAAAGTTTTAGAATTACAGAAATGTCATCCTTTTCAAGCGTACATAATCGCTAAGACAACTGTAATGCTAAAAAAGGTTAATGAAATAAGACTTGCTTTCCAACAATCCCGGATTGAAAACCTACCAACTTACAAATTAGACGAACTTGGAATGCCCAAAACTCACAGTTTATATAGACAAATGTATTCAATAAACAGCGGTTTACTTAATTGCCATCCTTACACGGAAAGAGTTTTACGAGGATTTCTCAGCGAGTATATGGTACATTCGTACGACGACTGCATCAAAAACACAATATATAACCATGTGAATTGCACTGGTATATACTGCACTTATTTCTTTGATACACATCTGCGACAGCAAAAAATATTAAATGACAATCTGAAGGACAAACAGGCATACAAAGCTGCTATTCCATTTGCAGTGGAGTACGACGGAATTCAATTCGCCGTTATTCTTGGAACTGAAGAAACAACAACGGCAAAACGGCTTAATTATGTTGGTCTTCTTCAGCCTTTCCAGTATAAAGTTTGGATATCATTTATTACGACTGCTTTGTTGTTCACATTCACATTATATTTGATAAATTGGTTAGCACTAGAAGAACAAATGCAACTTATCTGGATATGCTGGGTAGTCTCGGAAATTATAGAAAGGGGAAGTGGATTTAGAATTAGACTGAATAATGCAAAAACAACAGGACTGGTTGGCGTTTGGTTGTATGCAATGTTTGTATTACGCAGTTTTTACCTTTCAAAAATGTACACTTCTCTAACTGTAACGCCAGAACTGTTTCGGTTGCCACAAAGTTTCGATGACGTTTTCAGAAATGGTACATCAGAAACTGGTCAAATATTAGCAGAAAATCAGTTGTACTATTTTGGATTGGCACAGTTGACTGAATTGGCAAACTACTCGAAAAGGTACAATGACTTGAGTAATATAAGCAAAAAAGTTAAATTTCTAGACTTCATATTCGGAGGAGTGGGACTTTTAAAAAGCTTGGCTGGTAGTAATAAAACTATTGTCTGTGCTGATAACAAACATATTAGACAAGTTGCTGATGAAAGAAATAACAAAGCATTTCACTGTTCGACATTTGGAACGCATGACGGTATTATTCAATGTAATTGGCAACCGTGGACCGCTAGATTTTAGGTCACACTTGAAACTTTTAAGGAAATACAGTGGCAGAAAAATCATTACACCGGCAATACAAGAGCATCCTTTTTTGTCGTACCCGATAATTTGGTATTTAAGTGAGTACATTTTCTGTTTTGAGATAATAAAAAGAAATATGAGAAGCATGACGGAAAGTGGACTGTCTCTATACTTTGCGCGTTATTTTGATGAAAAGTATCGTATGTTACGATTTAGCCGGTCTAATTCTGAAAAGCACATTTTAGGGGTTTCAAAGTGGCAAGTAGATATTGACGAACGCACAAATTTAAAAGATTTGGATACGGAAAAGGTATTTTCGGCTGTGGGCGTAAAAGATGTGGTTGTAGTTGTTATTATATTTGTGATTTTAATTGGTACATGTCTGCTGGCTTTTATTCTTGAATTTATCAATTCAAATCTACATTGAAAAGCGTGAGCGTTGTTGGTTTATGATGTCATCAATGATATGATATGGAATTTCATGTTATTATCAAAAATGTTTCTGTATCCTGGTTTCTCTTTCTTCAGAAATAATTATTTATTTGAAATTGCTAAAGATTAAATGAGAAACAATTCATAACACTTAGTAGATAGTATATAAAAATTAATTAAAATAATAATTTTTTCGCATATACTCTAAAACCCCTAAAATTCATTCCAATACTAGGTCGATTTTTTATTAATGGCAAACATTTTAACATTATTAAATTAAATAGTATTACTATTATTACTGCATAAACTGAAGTAATTCAGTTGACAAATGGGCTTACCAAAGAAACACTTTGCTCTTTAAAATATTTGATGGCCATTAGATTTTCAAAATGCTCTCAGCAAGCATTAAAATACATATTAGTTTTTTTTCAAATACCTGGACCGAAATGCTTCAAGTATGTTTTACAAAAATATCTGATATATTTCACCGATACCGATACATTTCATTAGATAACACCCTCAAAATTGTTTCGACTGTTCACATTTCTTTAACAAAATTCTTTAATTATAACAATAAACTTCTGATTTAGTTTCAAGTTGACTTGTATCCATTTGTTTTTATACATAACATATGGTTTCTGAAAGGAAATGCAATTTAGCGTTGTACGCGTAGTGCCAAGTTTCGAGTAGTGAAAATATTGTTAAATGTGTGAACATGAGGTTTTAAAGAATGAACAGATGATAGCCTAAACAAACCTCCCCAGTCAACTACATAAGCCCAACGAACAACGCTTCGACATTTTTTATAAACATATTTTATAATGGAATGTGATGTTTCAAAACAAAACATAAGGCACCTATGACAAGACCACATGCAGCAGGTACAAATTTTAGCAATATATCTCCAGTCATTGTGGGAACTTTTAATGGAACGTGTTTCTCAAGCTGCTGATAATTTTGTTGACTAAAGTCGTTCCACCAATCTAACACGTACGACTCTTTCAAGAATTTGATTCTTCGCGCCACATAGGACGGCATTTCACCACAAAGCATAAAACCAATATCTTGAGAAATACGATTCCTTTCCTAAACTTAGCGTTTTGTACTCATTAATGTTAGGATCCTCTTGCCACTTTCTTTTAAAGTTGAGAATTTCGTGCTGTGGCAGAACCACAGCGCTTCTGTTGCACTCCTTCAAGCTAGTAAATAAATAGTTTAAATCCTGCTGCTCAATCTTTTCCTCAATTTTCAGACCACTCTGATTATATTATGCATTGTTGAGTTGGAAAATAAAAAGTGTTGATACTCTACATAGCTTTTTGTCAAAGGATGCAAGGTTGTTCTATACATAAGTCGAACTTCAGCAGACATTTGATGGGTGTCGATGGCGCGAAATGTAAAGACACTGTAAACATATATAACACTGTTTGGATCGTGTAATTTAATAGACTGTGGGGTAATATATTTCTGGGGTACACATGTGCTATCCTGTATGATCAATACGGATACCAAACCGGTCTTCGTGAATATTGTAAAGTTGTCTGCGATAAGCTCATCCAGTGTTTCATGGGTTTGCACATTTCTCTCTGCTATCATTCTGTAGACATTTTCCCTCTTGCACGCATTATTTAGCACTAGTGCGGCTATCGAAAAAGCTGCCACCACAATTCTAACCGTTTGCTTTTTCAGAAAAAAAGCTTTTAGAGAGTTGTCAAGACCGAGTAAAATTCGAAATGCGGCATCTAAAAAATCACGTAACAAATGGGAGGCTCAAAAGTAGCCAGTAACTCCTGAAATGGTAGAAAGGCAAGTCCCTTGTGCCCACAGCTTAAAAACTTGACCGCACCAAAACTGCTCTCGGTCACAAACAAAGAGGAATACAATTGTTGCATACTTCCAGATGCAGTCACAAACGCGAAAACATAGTTTTGTAGTAAAAAGTATTTGCGCTGTTTTTTCAACTGTCCTTTCTGACAAATCCATACGTTGCCATCGGTAAGCACAGCATAGCTAAAGTTTTTAAAAACTGACAATAACTCATGATAGAAGCGAAGTTCTTCTACTCCAGCGTTAGTCAGCCTAACTTTTGCAAAGTCTTCAGAGTACTCTGTACAGATCGAGGCATCATCATTACTTGCCGCAGTTATGGTGCCAAGAAAGAAATTTGCATTTTTGTCCGGACAAGCTATATCTCCTCGGTCAAGCTTTTCTAGGGAACGTAGAATTTTTATTTTAATGCTTCTTCTCTGTATGGCTCCATCGCAAAGAGCACATTCGCAAAATAAATACGCTCGCATGGCATACTGATGGATTGTTGGTATAAATTTGTTGCGGCGAGATTTTGTTTTGATACTCTTTGGTTTCAAGTACAGTGTCAATAAGTTTGGTGCGGCTATGTAATCCAGTAAGAGGTGACTTTTGTTATATAAAAGGGAATTTGAATTGAGACATGTTGCTGCCAACAGAGCTTCGTGAACACTAGTTTTGTGCTTTGTCGGGATATTGAGAACAAACAAAATGAATTTGGGTCGGCTGGAAGGAGTCACTGCACCTAACTGAACTTCCATTCCGTAGAATTCAAAAATGCGGGGATATTTGTTGTTCCAAACTAATGCTCCCTTTCTGCCTTGTATTTTATAGAGCGGAGTGTAAAGGTTTACATGCGCCTGACAATTCCACGGCTTTGAGTTGGATGAAACTTCAAGAAAATCATATTGAACACAGAAGGTTTCCTGATTGTAGTCGGATAGTCCGGTATGATATCTGGACACGGAACAGGGCAAGTATGTATGGATGTCACCCAACTTTCCCTTTACCATTAAGACTTATTGACTTGGTCAATTGTTCACAGAAATTTGCTAATATTCGTTTTTAATGTTTGTTGCAACATGTCACCGGGAACGTATTTGCGCATGAGAACTGGGAATTGAACTGGAGTAATATCGACATTATAGTAGTTGTCCAAAAGAAGCAGACATTTGTGGTAACCAAATATACGAACAATATCTCTCAAGTCAAGCCCTAGAAATGGGCTTGGTAGAGGAATCTTGAGGAAATTCAATTTGCAGTTGTAATTTAACGATCGTTAGATAGAGAAATTGTAATCCTTTAGCGAAATACTGTAAGTAAAAATAGAGATCAAGACTAGCATAAATACGTCAGCGTTAAAACCTATTTTGGTACCCGTCAACAGTTTATGCATTGAAATCAAGCAAAATTCAATAAGTTAATATTTAGTTACCGCACTTAGCAAAATTTTTAAATGTTTTGCAGTAAATATACAAAAGTCTCAAGTGAAATAATATGGCTCCACTGTAGTCACAAATTTCAGCTTTTCAGTTTGTAGAAATCGATTGAAACCAAGATAATTGACTGCGACAGAAAATCGTCGCGAAACTGTTTTCTAGCTATGTGATAAGTTTGTAAATTAATATTTGACATGTAAGAGGAAATGAAGTTATGTAATATTCTTCTTTGTCTGGAAAATAATTGTTTTTCCTGCAACGGCATTACGTTATAGACGAAAAGTAGGCTACTTCAAAAAATGAACCCCATTGTCGATTTTTTAAAAAGGAGTTCAAAATTGCAGGACTAAAATAAAAAATTTCTCCAATAGTATAAGTACATAGATGACTTACATAGACTTTTTTACATAGTACATAGACTTTTTGTATGTAGACGGATTCTTTCACTATTCGACTGTACTTTTTGCTTTCATTCGTTAAGATCTGAATTTCGTTCCAATAAATTTTGTGGTTGTTATTAGCGTCTTCAATGTCCATTCCATATGTGTTCCGCCACTGCTGATTTGTTTGTATCTCCTATTTCCGTATAATGCTTATGTTAGTATATACGTTTGTCCAAATCACCAGTTTTGCCAATGTAAACCTCTCCACATTTGCATCCGATAATGTAAAAGCCATTAGAGAAGCCAAACCCCTGATGAACAGAAAGAATTAACTGCCTAAAAATAAGCTCCCTCCTTGTTATAACGAAATCCTTGACCAAGTGTATAGATAACAAACATGGAACAACCAAACTATAGCTACAAACAAATAACAAAAAAATTTCATTTTCAAAGTTTTTCATTCACTAATTTTAAATCCCTTGATGAACATCCTGGATTGGATCGAAATATTGGGAATCGTTTTTTGAATAAAAAAGCTTTAAATTTTTACACTCGTTGTTTTAATTTTCTCTCTTTTTATCAACCCATGTGTTGTATTACAAATATTTATAACATGCACAAGTAAGTGCAGATACTTTTAAAGCTGAACGTTATTTTGATATTTGCCAAAAATTTGTCTCAAAAATGTTTTTACACTAACACGTTTTAGCATTTATGCTACAAGTCTGTTTTACAAGCGACAAGGCATTTTACGCCCAATAACTGCAAACTGCAGCTGAACATTTCAACGATTTACCAAAGAGAAGAAATCAATTGTAATGCAGGATGTATGGTTGTGAACAAAATTGTGTTCAAACTTATGTCATGCAACGTTATGTAAGTTTGTCAATTAAAACTTGAGCGCGTGCGGTTTCCATTCGATTTGGTTGAAAACAGTATTCGTAAGTGTGTAGCTATAGTATAATGTACGCCATACATTATACTTTTCTATCTAAGTACGTGTTTGATACAACAGCAAGACAGAATTGTTTGGTTTTAATTTCCTCCAAAATGTGAAAAATATGCTGACATGGCGTGCACTAATGTTAATAGTTTAAAAAATAATTATCTTTTCTACAATAATATAGGTCTTTGAGTATTATATTGTGTAGTGAATAAACTGTCAATAAAAAATAATATCTAGTCATCTGAGCATAACACAATGAGCATATATAGAAGTACATATATACTGTGCAAATATCAAACGCACCACGCACATCGTGTCTATCTTTCTTCAGAGTAAAGGCGTAGAAACTTTTAATTTGAAAGCAAAGTAGTGCTTATCCACATATTATCTTATCTTAATGATTCAAGTTTCAAGTATGAGAGTTCAATTGCGATTTATACTTGTTTGATGGTTATCTTTATTTTCTTTTTTGAGTTTATAATTTCTGAAAAAGTTTGTACTGTGGTAATTTAGTGCGAAAAAATTTACTTTTTAAATGTTTAACGTATTTTACCATATTTTGTGGAGTTATTTCACACTACAACTTTTCCATCTAAACCTTGTCTTGTTTCAAACGGTCCTAAAGAACCATTTTGGGGAAATGGAAAAACTTTTATCAAGTTGTAAAAATGGACTTGGTGCAGTCATGTTTAGAAATTTCTTGTGGTGGCTAAAATTCAATGGGCGTATCGTGAACTTGATATGTGTTGGTGGTGTAGGTGCTTGTAATGAGCAAGGCTGACACAGTAATTACAACGCTGAACATCATTTTTGTAAAATGTCAAATCTACCAAACAATGGCTTACTTTGTACGTTTGGCTTAAATTGTAATTTAAAAAATTAGAAAATATTATTGTGTGACAAAGTTTTTTCAGCGAATATGCACGATGAAGGATGTGTTCTATACTCAACGTTTGTGGATTGAGACGATTCAGTAAAAATCTATAGTAAGTCAATTCGATGAGGAAAATAATGCTAAGGTTCTTCTCGTTTAATGTTCTGTTTCAAATTTAAAACTTCAAGTTTTTGCTGGATTGAAGTATGGTAAAGTGAAAAAAGGTTCGAGTCATTCTTTTGCTACTGTTGTACCTGAAAATTAAAAAAGTACAGCACATAACTGATTCGTGAGTGCTTGAATTTAGATTCTGTGTTCTAGCAAGTAATGAAGCTTATAACTGTCTTGTCTGCTACCTGAAGTTGTATTCGATATTTTAATAAAACTGGTAAGCGTTACTACCTTTCATACGGTATTATTTGTATATAGGTAGTCTCGCGTACACTTATGTGATTAGATTTAGAATTGTAAAATCAGCTACGCTTTCCCAATACTTTGATCGAACTCCATTTGCAAACCACTGATTTAAATGCAAAAGATTCTGATGATTTGATTTGAATACAAGGATTCAAGAAAAAGTGAGTCACTTTTCTCTTTCGTAATAGTGAGGATTGAGCGTTACTGACCCTTGCAATCCGAGCAAATTCTGGTGGTCCACGAAACTTTTTGAGTCTGTCCGTCAAAACGATAACAGTTATTTGAATTCGGTTTTCACCAATCCATAACTGACCTTAAGGGCTAAATTATGGTTTATCAGAAACCGTTAGTATTTAACGGTAACTTGAACGGCTACTATTGTATGGGTACTAGTTTAGTTTGCCCGTCATTTAATGCCGGGCAGCTAGATATTAAATGAACCATGACAGTGAACCCTACTCAACCATACTTAACCATGAGTGCGGGACACATAGACACATACATAAACTGCTGTTTTATATATATTGATACGTTACGGACTATACATGGAACGTTACCTAATAGACGTTATATGTTACTTATTTACTTAAGCGTATCGAAAGTGTATTATGAGCTTATCAAAAGCTTATCAAGAGCCTTTCCAAAGCTTATCATGAGTTATTTGTCAAAACGGTCAAAGTAAGCATTAAAGTACCCCTTAGATTTGATATAACAATATCCTGACTAAAATACGTGTATATTTATCAATAACTTGGGAATCATTTAAAACCAATTCATATTGTCAGTTTTTTACATATTCAATTATACATTTTAAAATATTATGTATTATGCACATTTTGATTGATTCTACAATTCTCAGTGGTGAAAGCAGACGCTAAATAATACTTCAAATATCATAAAATGTTTGTCTTTCATGCAATGTATTATATTAAAATAAAAATATATAATTAAAAGTATTATATTCGAGTTTTTTATTTCGTTTCCTGCTTTAAATTATAAGCGGATGATTTAACATGTTTTTAGTGAGTAAAGTATTCATTTTGCAAAATGCCAACGTTTGGATTCATTTGTAGTGAATGCTTATAAAAGAGGATTTTAAGTAATTTTAGTTTCAACTATATTTGTACCAAATTTTGTTCGATGAAATCAACATGATTTAAATTTAAGACTAGAAATTGAAGAAGACATCAAAATTTTAAACCAAACTAAGTTTACCACTGTATATGCCATGCTGTATTTCGAGTTGTGAAAATTTTGTTGAACTTAGGAGCGCAAAATCTTGAAGATGCAATAGATGATAATTTAAGAAGACCGTTCTTCACGGTGCCAACAATAACAATACGAACAACGTAGTTACATTTTTGGCATACATTCTTGAAAAATTGTGGTCCAAATTCAAACACAAAACATGCAGTAGCAATTGCGAGACCACATGCAGCAGGTACAAATATCACCAAAATATTTCCAGCCATTGTTGGAACTTTCAACGGGACGTGCTTTTCAAACTGCTGGTAATTGTACTTACTAAAATCAATCCACCAATCAAACACGTAGGCCTCCTTCATGAATTTTAATCTGCGTGTCACATAGGACGGCATTTGACCAAACAGGCTTACACCTGTAGCAGCGTCAAAATATGTTTCTCTTCCTAGACTTAACACTTGGTCTTCATTTCTGTCGTGATTCTCTTGCCACATCCGCTTAAGTTGAAGACAGTCATGCAGTCTTAGCAAAATAGCAGTCCTATTGCACTCATTCAAGCTATTAAGTAAAAATTTCAAATCCTGCTGCTTAATTATTTGCTCAAGTTCCATACTATTTTGATCACTACTCATTATTGAATTCGACAATGTGAAGTGTAGATACTCTACATAGTTTATTGTGGAAGGATGTAAGGTGGATCTTTCTAAAAGATTTGCCTCTGTAGAATTTGGCTGCACGTTTAAGTTTTCCGTCAAATCACTAGAAACCTCTATAATGCTGCTTGAACCCACCAATTTAATCCAGTGAGGGTTAACATCTCTTGTAACATAGGTGTTCTCCTTTTCGTGGTTGATACTTACTTTCACCGTATCTGTTTTGGAAAAAATTGTAAAGTTATCTGCTATCAGTTCATCAAATGTTTCATGAGGACGGACATT
>JAHZMT010003967.1:0-13269 GCA_027743785.1 Sinhomidia bicolor
CAAGAAAAGAAACAAGAGTTCAGTGGAGACTTTACGACAAAACAAAATTGAAATTTGTTTTGATAAAAAAGTCATGCACATTTATAAACTTACTTTCATGAAAGATGAAAACCATAAAGTGTTTCTTTTTTTCTTGTTTCGTCTAGTCGGTTATGGGATAATGTACACTATTTTTCTGGAATACTTCAAACTATAAAAATTTTAGCTATGTGACTACTAATTTTTATTAATATTTTCTGGATTGAGTGACACCACGTTTTGATATTCTCATGAGTCACTATGCAGCGATGATGATATTTACACATAATAAGCATAAAGAATTTATTTTCAAAGAAAAAGAAAATGCATTTACTCAGCTACCATGTTTTGCTTCTTGTTTAATTTCTTGGACATGTTTCATGTTTTCTTTTTTATCCATTCAACGCACACACACACACATACACACAAGCAAACAACACGCTTCGTTTTATTGAAGAAATTCCTTTCTAATTGATTATTATCCGTGTTGTTGGCAAGTAGGGAGGGGGAGCCTTACTTCTTCCCTTGTTGAAAAATCAACAGGCTCATCTCCGTTTCACGATTAAAAGAAGAATCACGACGAGAGCGGTGGTAATGATGGAATAACTTCCTTGCCGATAGTTACATGCTGCGCGCTAGCATACTGCTGAAGTTGATTAAAACTTTGCCAACTTCGGAATAACATCAAAAGTTGCTACCACCGCCAGAAACCACTACTGTTGCAAGTGTGCTTCCCTTTCCATTTTACGTCTTCCAGCCAGACAATAAATATTTATCGTATTTCTTTCTCCTGACGACGGCACCATAATCATAAAAAGTCGTGAGTTAATAATCATACCTAACAAATTGTATTGGTGTAGTAGACACAGAAATTCCACCGAATGTAGAATTAGTTACAGTCATAATAATAATATTGCTTTATTGCTGATTATAAGTTTTGGGCGTAGTAAAAAAATCAGATTTTGTTGATGCTGTTGCTGCTGCTACTGCATGATTCTAGGTAAAATTGTAGGGACTGAGCAGATGAAAAATGATATGACTTTTGACAGATGTCATAAGAGAGTCACGGTACGAACATCTCCCAGTAATCCAATAATTTTGCTTACATGAAACCGGCAACGCAACAGTATTTTAGTTAGAAAAACCTTTAATGAGACCAAGGCTTACCAGAATCCAAACATGTCAGCTTAAACTTACATGTATAAATGTAATCATATTTATTTTTGCTATTCAATATTTATCAGTCACACGTAGTGGTAAAAGTAGCATACCATGCGAAAGAAAGAAAAATGAAAAATGATAATACCTATACAGAAAACTCGCTCATTTTCAAATCAACTTTCTCGGGAAAAGATAAACACTGAAATCCACAGTTTCTAAACACTGTATTCGTAATCCCATAAATTTAACCATTTCATGTCATTTAAACAAAGTATAGTCATAACCATTTCGTTGATTGCCACTATGACAAATGTAATTTTCCTCTTTAGCAAAAGTCTTGAAAGACGATAAAGACCTGTTGTCGTTGTGTAGGTGTAATGGTAATAATAATAATAATAATACTGCTATCCGTTCGCGCCCTATTCACAAAATAGAATCAAAGTTTTGCAACAAATTTTTAGCTGAAGAAAGACGATAATAATAGAAAATATACCGTTAAAAAGTTGGAAAATAATATTTCTTTCTTTCTCTCTCTCTCACACACACACATACACATACACCTACACACAACCAAACCAACTCCCTAAGAAAACATGCAAACTGCACGAGTAAAGTTGTTCAGTCGTCAAAAATTCAGAAAACTTTTTAATGGTCCATCATTATTTTATCATGGTTAAAACCTAGACGCTCAGTAGTACAAAGAACCACAGAAAAAGGAATCCTATTTTTTATTGTGACCAATCCTTTGAAACTATAAAATATTTTTGCACTTTTCTCCTGAAATCTGGTCGTTAGCGATGAAATGTAGTATTTTCTCCATGCATAAATACTATTTAATACTCAACAAGGCGAGATTACGCAATAACTAATGTGATGTGTATCCACATGTATATATGCATGAATGCACACACACAGCCATCATCAGAGGATGAAAACGATATATAAAAATATGATTATGCATGAGTATAGGTGGTGTTAGTGCTACAAAGACATTTTCCACTTGTACATGTTTTAAACCTGCCCTGAAGTAGTAGTAGTTGTAGTTGTTGTAACACAACAGCAGAGCGAAATTTCCCGTTTCAGCAAAAAAGTAATTAAACAATGTTATCAAAACAGCAAAAAATTACGTATTACAACGCTTAAAGAAGAAATGAAAACTTTTTTTCTTATAGAATAAAAAGCATGCAGACTACTACACACACACCCAGAAGAATACAATTAGCTTTGACTATAAAAAAAACAGAAAGAGCAGAGTCATAGTATAACAGCCAGCAGTCAACTAGTCAAGAGATTTTACTATTAAAACAGGCACAAAAAATAAATGTTTTTCTTTTGCCAGCCACTATGTTGTTTCTTTGCTGCTGCTGCTACTGCTGATGATGATGATGATGACGAGAACGACAACGAAGCAAGAGAGCGCAAGGAATTTTTTTTATTCGCTGGAAAAACGAAATGAGCATTCTCTTGGAAAATGTAGATATTATACTGTTTCTGATGATGATACTTGTGTAATAGTAGAGGTAGTTAGAACAAGAGAGCTTTAGCTCTTCTCTGATTTGCATCTTCCAAGAATACATACCTCCAAAACCTACCTACATCTCTAGTTTTCATCACTGCCATATTATCATCATCAGCATTATCATGATCACATCAGAGAAGTAGTATTGTATCAAAGCGCTAAAGTGAAAGCTGCAAGATAAGTGGAAAAAGAACAAAAAAGCGAGTGAAAAAATGTACATATATTTAGTTTAGTAATATTATGTTTAGTTCGTAAGTATGTATGTATGTATGTAATCCACGCTTGTTGCCTTTTTCGGGTTTATTTTTCCTTTTCGGAATTATTTTTCCTGATGTAACACACTCTTCCATTTTGTTCAAATTTCTGTTTGTTTGTAAAGCTCTGGAGCAAAACCTGTAATGTCTCTATACACTTATTATATTACTTTTGCTATTATTATCAAGAAAATGCTTGGATGATGGTGATGGTGATGATGACGATCTGCTAGACAGTCAGACATCAGAAGAATAAAAACAGGAAAGAAATTTAATTATGCTACTTTAATTGGACAATTTAGCAAATGAGATATACACAATTCTTTGTATACTGTTTGTATGCAATATTAGTATTTCTTGATGATGACGACGACGGGAGCGCTCTGGTGTCTATGTTGTGCAAGCAGTACATATGTACTACGATGATGATCATGATGATGAGTTCAACATCTCCTTTGCCTGCCTCCACCCAGTCATTTTACTCTCTTACTACTACTATTACTACTACTACTACTACGCTAATCACATCCCTTTACTACTACTCACATTGAGCCAGCGCGTTTAGTTAAGTTTAATCAAGGAAATTCTCCTATAATAGGTTCAAGCAAAATGTGGATTTTCTCGTTACTGTCATTTAAAAGTGCGATACTACTCGCAAGCATTCTGGAGAAAATGGTTGCGATAAGCAAGAGTGCTTTTAGTCAGTCAGTCAGGCAGGGTGTATGAAGGCATACTTACAGGCACAGTGGTAGTAGTGGAATAGAGCTGCTTAATATTATGCTGACTTGACATGCAGAGCTCCGACTTTACGGGGTATTTAGAAATACACTAAAAGAGAGTGGCAAGAAATTACCTTGCTCTATCATCAAAAAGAAAATTCAGCCAAGTGGGTGGGTAGGTAGGTAATAATAAAGCAGATTTGAACACACTTTCCTGTAAACTAATAGCAAGCAACAACACAACAAAATTTAAGTCCAAATACAACATACCTACTACCTACCTGTCTACCTTTTTTAGGTGTTTGCCATATTTTTAATTTTGATTTTCTGGGGCGAAATACTTTTGTTTTTACGTTCAATTTACACACTATACTACCACTGCCAGTTTTATTTCATTCTTATAAAAAGAAACAAAAAAAATTACTGGCGTTCTATTGTTGAAGTTGCTGCTAAATCCTAAAAACGTTAATATCATTATTATCAAGAATTTTTTTTCTCGTAAAAAGACAATTACCCATACATTTGAAGAGCATTTAAGTAGATTACTACTGTTGATGTGGCCCTATTGTCTTACGCTTTCATTTACTAAATTTGCTTGTTTAGGCAAGCAATTCAAGAAAATAATAATAATAATGTAATGAAATAAAAAGTAGAAACAGAGTCACTAACTGACTGGTACAGTTCACAAGGGTAAGTAATTAAGATAATTATTTGTATAAACCTAATTTGTGATTGTGACACATTTTTCTTAGCCCTCCACGTTTATTTCACGTATTCAAACGGTAGGATTAAAGGTCTACACTCTCGATGAGTTGAGTGGTAGCGAGCAGCAGCACACTCCACTCTACAAACTTATTTTGCTAAAAGCATGCTGTTGTCATTGTCGTTGTTGAGAAAAGGGGTAAAAACATTTTTTTTGTGTCCGTGTCCCAGTGTTCGTATGTCTGTGTGTGTGTGCTTTTTTGGTCGTGCACGTTTTGTTTGTTTATCTTATCATCATAACTACAACAACAAGCCTTTAGAATGTTTGTTGGTCTTTGCTAAAAGGTTTATCAGTCATCAGCAGCAGCAGCAGCACTACTAGAATCCTTCTACTTTGCTTGACCTATGAACCAACCACCACCCATTTTCCCTTCCCAAACAAAATTTCATTAAATTTCATATTAATATTTTTCGTTTGCAGCACACCACTTATTAAAATAGCTGGGTAATATATTATGGGCTTACAGTAATAATACTAAACTGAATATATAGCAGTCAAGCACTCCAGTCTCTATTGCTGTTCCAGGTAAAAAGAGAGAGAGAGAAAGAAAGAGAGAAAAAAATACAATTTAGTTTTTCCACCACACAGTGCCGAATACACACGTGGAATATGCAGTTCCCAAGAATAGTAGTAGTAGTAGTAGTGGTTGCTGAGAACTGGAAACTATTTTAGAGCCCATTTAGTCAAAAATGCTTTTCTCAGCAAAACTTGCTACTTTTGTTGTGTGAGAGTACCTTTACACTATATTTCACTGCACTCTGCAGTAATACCTATTTAATTACATTGTATGCGTATATTTGTACAGACGTGGAATTTGCCACGAGCACAATATAATTTCACTAAGCCCCTATAAAAGCAGTATATATGCAAATACATGCAAATTAATTTATCTTAAGCTGAATCTTTTCAGTTCATTAACAAAGTCCAAAAGTGGCTGAGAAAGGGAGCTTTTAAGACGGTAATGAGGATGGCAAATAAAATAAGCTGCATACACATGAAAAGTAGTAGTAGTAGTATATATATTTTATTTTAACGCATGATGGGCCAAAACTACTACTCTCAGACTAAACCCAAGTCTTCTGCTGCTGCTATTTCTACTAATACTACTACTGACTAGTAAAAGTGTTTTTTTTGGCAGTGTGCAGTGTGTGCACAATCCTCTTGAAATTCATGGTAAATTCATACAACAGAAATAGAGGCAATATAGGTACGTGCATTGTGTTATGTAGGTAGGATAACAAGGAATTATAAAGTCTCTGCGGAGTGCAGAAATGGTGAAGAAAAGAACAATCAAAACGAACAGCAAACATTTATGTACATACATAGGTATATACATATTGCTACCTATTATTTAGGGTAAGGTTAACCTACCATATAGCACACCTTTGATTACTGTTATCATCAGTATTATTATAAATAATAATAATATGATGAAACGATTGTGCAATTTATGCTGCTGCACAAAATATTTAAATCTGGATATGAGATCTGCTGATATCGCACGCCATTATTATAAATATACTCGATGCTGCGTTGTCATCAAAAAGTGAACAACAATGTCAAATTGCTGAACCCAGCAATATGTAGATTGCATTAGCTATCAAAAGACTGTGATTTATCTAGTTTTTGAAGTTGTTTGTCGTAAGAAAAGAGCTCGTGTAAGTTAAGAGGGCATGTATTGACAAAATGTCACTTTCAGTTGAGTGACACCATAAATAAATACCAGGACACAAGGTCTTTTATGCTATTTATAGCAAAAGTAAAAGGCTGCTTGCTTGCATTTTTTTAACCTTCACTGTGCTTGCTTTAAAAAAATAGGTAGCGCACACGAAAAAATATTTTAATTTTCATACTCTGTCAAAAGAGAGATTTTCAACACAGCAGAAAAGAGCCAAGTTGGCGGACAGTATGAGAAACTGAATTGTTCAAACTTTTTATTTATTTTTAATTTAAAAATTTTTTTAAAACACGCCTACAATCAATTGTGTTACTAGCAACTGTAATTTGATATATGTACCTCTCCATATCATAAACTGTTTTCAATTTTCAAGGAAATTGCTTTTTTCTGTCGTATTGACAGTTGACAGTTTTATTTTATTGACTGGACAATTTGTAGGGCGTAGCGATATTTTCCNCAGTTGACAGTTTTATTTTATTGACTGGACAATTTGTAGGGCGTAGCGATATTTTCCTCAACCAAATCGATCGAAAAATTTAGTGAGAAGTTTCAATGCAAAAGCCCATACTACTGGTATAGCTATAAAGTATTCGCCTCAATCTTGGTTCAATACTGGGTAGCAATTTACAATTTTAATGAGTATAAAAATAAACTATTACACGGTATAATTCAATAATAAATATATATACTAGCAAGGACACTGTACATTTTTGGCACAAGGAAACCAAACAAAAAAAACAATGCATAAAATATTATTATTGCCCATGCATGCACGCGTTATGTTTACTCTGGTTCACATGATGATGGGGCTTTTATAGTAGCAAATGAAATGAAGCTACAACAATCAAATATTCGTTAACAAAAATTTAGACAAAGTATTGCAAAAAGTAATAGCATAATAAATGCAAATGCACTTACTTATCAGCAAAGTGTGTGCTGATAAGTATTCTAAAAAGAGCCAATTTTTTAAAACTCAATTATAAAAAACCTAAATATATACATGCATTTATTATTATATGCAATGGGCATGTATGTATGTACATTGTATGCTTGTATCTATTATTATTATCAGCATCAGCTTCAAAGTTCTCATGGAGCATACATGTCAATGTCAACCATTTCAACAATCTTTTCTTCCTCTCTCTCTCTCCCTCATTCTTTTTCTTATAAAAAAGGTTCATAAAGATAAAAAAATACAGTGTCATGATTTGGTTAGTAATTGTGGCTATTTACGACGTCATTTTCTTGGAAGAATGTCAGTTATTTCCTTTTCAATATGTGTGGATTCCCTTTTGGGTCTTTTGTGGTGCACAACATGCGCATCTTCTTGACACGATATATTTAAGCTGATAATAGGCTCAAGCTGTGACTTGCTATTTAGGAGCATCATAAAATTATGACATGTTATCTTCCTATGGATCCATAACATATCGGTTTTATGAATCCTTTTTTTCCTCTCTCCCAACAATCGGTTTCTCCGTCCCTCCCGATATTATTAGGGTCTAGCAGTACAGTGCACAGGCTGATATGACAAAAAAATGTCAGTGTGGTTGCCTATATAAATACGCATACACAGAGATATTAAAGGTCTATATAGATATTAGAAGACTGACTGACTGACCATTCATTTGGGACAATAACGAGTCTCAGGGAGTGTCCCGCAAAATGTATATTTTTTTATTCACACATACGTATTCACACAACTTTGAGAGCCATTGGCACTCTAGACGCTCTTTTTATTACCTCCACCTCCTCAACAACACCACCGCAGGCTTCATTATTATTATTATTATTATTATTATTATTACGACAAAGCAGTTATCAGCTGAAAACCAGAACTAGCGTAATTTGCCTGCATGCTAATTTTCTCACATGGCTCGTTTTCTGCTCCCTAACGAAGTCAATAGTGAAAAATTAAAATCAAGCAGTAGTCTGAAGTTTGTCCTAGCTCTAGCTACTACAGAAGTAATCATCTGTTTCATTTGTGCAATCCCTAATGTTCAACTTTGGTATTCAGGTCTTGTCTCATTACATTGTTTTGCCGTCCGCTCATCGTCATCAGAAAGAAGATGTGTAAAGATGGGAATTTTGCACACACAACTACACAGCACAACACTGATTGAGCGATAACTGGTGGTTTTCGATTTCGGGTTCATCTGAAGTAGAAAAGCTCTCTGGTTTACTAGAGTAAACTAAACTGCTGCTGCTGCTTTGATTCGACCCATACTAGAACTGGATTACGTATAGTAAAGTATATGCTCTAGACACAGGTAAGTGATGATGATGATGATGACGACACAAAAAGAATTCCCAAAAATATACAGGTAAAAACAGATGCACCAAAATGAACCGAATAATTAAATAAATTGGTAAACACAAAAACTGAAAACATGTTATGGCCAATACACAAAACAAAGGAGATATCTAACAGTGCATTGTATTTAGTATACCTATGTACGTTGCATACTAGAATACTGCTGCCCCATTTTTGAAACACATCAACTTAACCATATAAGCCATAAGTGTGTAGAATATTTAATTCAAGTGTTCAATATTTATTTATTCTAATCGAGGTCGATCTATGATCGATGATTCAATACACTGTCAATTTATACCAATTATCAATTTAGACGGGCAAAACACAGCAAATAATTTTGTGAAATAAATTTTGTACGAGAACCTATTATTAAGCATGTACAGAAAAAAACAACAACGGTGTATTCACTTTACACAGACAGACAGCTTTAATTGAGCTATGTAATTATCGCACAACAGCGCAATGCTAATTTAAGTTTCAACATGACGACGACGATGATGATGATGTTACAAATTAAAAGCTGTCATGCAAGTTTCCCTCTAACATCTTACTAAAATAACATTGAGATAGCAAGTAATGAATATTTTAGACCCCTTCAATTGGCAATTACCAGGTAAATTATGAACATCTCATTTAAACTAACTTTAGTTCAATCTTATGCCAAATTAGCTCGAAAAATTCGTAGAATCTATAATGCCTGTATAAAATAAGATAAAGAGAGATAGTGAGACAGAAACGAAGCAATAAATTAGCTTACTAATTATAACGCTCAATGTTTTAGAATAAACTGTGTTGACGCGCTGGTAGGTTGACATTCAAACGTTTTTTTGTACACACCTTCAGTTTTAATTACATTGTCACTACCATTCATTGTCTAATAAAATTGCACTAAACTGACGAATTTGAACATGTGGTTTGTATATACCTATGCACTTATATGATATACATCTTATAGCAAAAAAAACAAATAATGATACATAAATGCTAATCCCCTTCATCCATGGATTTTATGTAACCTTTTTTGTTTTCGCCCCTGTTCTCAAATATATGTTGATCTCTTGATACAAAATACATGGAAATATTTCATACCACGATAAACAAAAGTGTTCTACATACAAAAAAATAAATTGAGGTTACCGTCTATAATCTGGTATTCAAAGTAAAGTGTATCTTTCTGCGGTAGATACAAAAACACAAGTGTATACAACAAGAAGAGCGTTCCAGCACACAGCATCCAATTTCAACAACAACAACAAATAAGCTTTACCTTTAAGCAGTTCAAAAAGGGAAAGAAAAAGGCAACTTTCCTTGGAAAAGAGTCATGGTAAAAGTAGAGCTAAGTGATTAGTTTGCTCCCCGCAATTACAAACACAGGCATAACCACTGAGATTACCAAACAAGAAGACACACACACACACACAGCAGCCATTCATTTCATCTTCTTGGGATAATATATATGCATTACTTGTGCCGGTAGATATATTTATTATCCAGAGAGAAAGTGTATTATAGCATGTAAAAAATATTACCTACATTGTTAGCAGCAGCATTCATGCCTGAACACTAGCTGCACCTTGGCAAGTTGAATGAATGTTTGTATGTATGTATATGCTACAATATTTGTTGTTTGTGCATGGTTGTTGTTGGTAAATACGGTGGTGGTGGTGGTGGTGGCCACTGAAATTTTCTTTCCTTCCTCTGGAAATTAAATAATCCCATCCATCCGCTGCTGCTGGAAAGAAGGTGCCCATTAAGCTTTAAGCTACGTGTGAGCTAACAACACAAACACAAAATTCATCGTCTCTCCCTCTCTCTATCTCTCTCTCTCGCCACTCTAGTAGACAGATAGAGATGCTCAGTCGGAAGCTGCGTCTACTATACCAAGCCCCTCTTTTTTTACTGTTGATACTGTTTCGGCTACTACTCCTGTTGTGGATGATAAAGATGAGACTGATCATCATGATGATGATTCTGGTGTGCCTTAATTAATATTGCTGGCAGAAAAGCAAGGAATAGAAGCTAAGTAGATCTATACCGGAGATGGTGGTGGTTGTTTTTGTTACAATATGCCTGTATACTTGTGTGTATAGTTATACAATATCTTCCATGTAAAAATAGTAAAACTGCTAACCCTTTTGTCAAACCCAACGAGAGAGAGAGAGAAAAGTCAGAAAGGGCATGAAAAGCATTTTTACATGCTTTTTGGAATGGGCCGTTGATGGTGTGTGATGATGATGAGATGAGAACCAGAAATGCACGAAAATTCCAACCTTTTTTAAAAGCTAACGTTTGCTTCCGTAAGTCGATGCATTTTTTTGCTTGTAAATTTGTGCATCTACAGATTGTCAACGGGTGAATACCCTGAGACATTTACTTGTAATGGCTGTGCCGTTGACGGCTGACACAGGAGTCAAAAGTCAAGGAGAAGTAAGGGGAAAATGTGGAACATTTTATTTATGGTTGTGGATATAGAAGGAGATCAGAGCGGCTTCATGATCAAGACATGTTGTTTCCAATGGCAGGAGCAACGGTGAGTGATTGAGTTGCTGGTAAGTGGTGCACAGATGAGTGAGCTTCTCCCTCCTCCTGTGAGTCCTCTCTAGGTCCATCTCATCGTCCTTATTAGCAGTGAATTTATTTATACTCTCTCTATGCTTTCACTGAAACTTTACATCATTATATTTATTCAAATGCATGGTTAATTTGACACATGCTTCAGACATTATTACTTAATGTGCGGCTCTATTAATCCACTTCAGAGAAAAGGATTGCTCACGGTGGAGTCTTTTTTTGCTTGTTGTATAATGCACATACCAAAGTCATAATTGCATTATATCAACTTATCAATCTAAAAAGTTAGAACAGAAAGCGCTGCTCCCACTCTGATAATATGTGGATTAAAATTTGGGAATTTGTCAACAAGGTAGTAAACCACAATATTTTGCTTCGTAAGAGAGGAAATAAGTCTTCTTTCCAAAAACATATACAGGCATGCATGTATGTGTGTGTATATTGTGACAAGTAGATTATACTGGGATTACAAATTAACTTCTGGTTCCTAACAAAGGTAGATGAACTACTGCTAATAATAATAATAATAATAATAGTAATACCAGTAAAGTCGTTCTTTTGTCACTGTGAAAGATGTCAACGGAGAAAACTCATTTTCTTGGTTAATAGAGCTTGCAACGAAAGAGAAGCAGTAGAGAAATATATTTATGTACATGCTTGGATAATCCCAACGTTAGTTTAGGCAACCGGCAACCTGATAGAAATTTACATTTTGTACATTCCAAAGGTTTGGTTGGCTGTAAATAAATAAGTAATCTTTCTCGCACACTTCACAATTTGTATTCTCTTCAAACTCGGACTTTTCCTCGTGTACCCGTGAGCATCATCATAGCTTGCGATTTTGACTTTTCATTTTATCATTAGGAATTCCGAAATTTATTACCTACTTCAGAATTTATTAGATTCACTCCAAAATGCTTTTAAATCACCTTCTTCCACGCAAATGAATTCTGATTAGATGTATGCTATACAATGTGCTGGGAGTTGAGTAAATTTAAATGAAAAAAAGTTGATGATAGTAATAAATGTATTTACAACGGTTTAAACGCTGACGCATGCAACAGCAAATTCACTTTTACAATTAGTCAACTAATGTACAACTTTGCTTATAAAACGAAAAGAAAATGAAATACTTATTTAGTCTGTTAAAAAAACTAAATTGCATTTCCTGTCATAAAGTGTAGTAGTAGGCAGCAGCAGCACAAAATGGAATATTATAAATCTTCACATTTATGTATATAATAACACACACACATACGGAGAGACTTTGCATGTTATTGCCAACATGTAAGGTTACAAACAGTAATCATCGTCATCAGTCATCATCATGTCAATTTCGTCTTCTCTCCAAGAAATGTTTCTCTCTCTCTCTCTCTCTCTTCTCAAAAGTATAAATGATAGATGTCTGCTCTTTGCTGGTGTACACAACGAGTACAGAACAAACCTTTTGACTTTTCTGACATGACAAATAAATATGAGCACACAAATAATAAAAAAACATTGTATATGCAAAAGTACATGCCCAATGTTTTTGACAGCGTTTTCTTGGAAGAAATTGACTACTGGCAATAATATATTTATCACGTCATATTTTGTTCATGTCGAGTAAAAAAGTGCAAGTATACCCACAGCATATTAAGCTTTTTTAGCATTACGTATAACAGTATTAACTTGATGTGAATAGCTTTTTAAAACTAAACTTTGACATTTGTAAATCTATTTTCCTTGCAAACCACATGAACTCAAGAGGCAAAGATGAAATGATGTTCTTATTAAAATTAATATCTGAATTTTTTTAAATACATGATGAATTAGTAATCTGTCCATGTTTATAACAGCATGTTTGCCAACCAAATTAATTATTTGCTAGCTTTAATTTTGTTATTTGATAAAGGAATATGGGAAAATAAAACGAATAACAAGTAAAAAGTAGAGAGTAAAGGAAAAACAGCATTCGACTTGGAATATGGTTTTTAAATAATTAATTATACAATTGATTTTTAACTTTAACCTTATAAATTTTTACAAAGTTGTCCCAAAAATTTAAAATATATATTACTGTTCTACTTGCTGAGTGGCAAATTCAAAATGAATGAAATATTAGTGTGTAGTTGCGGACCTTAATTTATATATATACGATATTAGTGAATACCACATGCTGCCTGTATTGGAGTAGTACATGTGTGCCATAAATTCGTTTTAATTTAACTTCACATTTTTCCACTTAAATGTGTTTTCAGCACGGCGGCTTCTGTTTCAATGAGATACT
>JAHZMT010003968.1:0-10851 GCA_027743785.1 Sinhomidia bicolor
CTGCAGTTAAAAAAGTATGTGTCGCAAGTTTATTTTACGGCTCAACAAAGCCTCAAAATTTAGATCATTTTTTAGAAGCGTTCGTATCAGAAATGAAGTTGCTGGAAACGAATGGTTTAATGTTTAACGAAATTTGCTATACAATTCGGGTCAGATGCATTTGTGCTGATGCACCAGCGCGAAGTTTTCTGAAAAATATAAAAACGCACAACGCCTACTATGGGTGTGAAAGATGTTATCGAAAGGGAAAATGGGCAAAACGTGTGATATACCCGATTAATTCAAAAAGATATATTTTGCATAATGACGAAACTTTTAAAGAAAGACTACACCATAAGCACAATGAGGGAGTTAGCCCTTTGGAACAATTAGACTTAGGCATGATAAGTCAAATTCCATTAGATTATATGCATCTTTGTTGCTTAGGCGTTATGAAGAAATTACTAATTACATGGAAAGAAACAGTTCCGCATAAATTATCCATTCGTCAAATAAATACTATTTCAGATAGGCTTGTCTCGTGTCGATCAAGAATTCCAAAAGAATTCGCTCGTAAACCCAGATCTCTTAATGATTTAAGACATTGGAAGGCTACTGAATTTAGACTTTTTTGTTATATGTTGGTCCCGCGGCGTTAAGGGGAATATTAGATAAAAAGAGGTTTAATCATTTTATGTTACTAAGTTCTGCAATGTATATACTGACTTGCAAGCTAGTTGTTAGTACCTTGTGGTTAGAATTTGCAGATATATTATTAAAACAATTTGTGTCACAGGTTCCCGAACTTTACCAGAAGGAATTTCTTTCCTATAATATGCATTCACTTCAACACTTATCTAAAGATGTTATGCTTCATAGACAATGGATTGTGGAATATTGGCATTGCCAATATAAAGCCAATACATTTTTCTCTTATGCTGGCTTTGCGTTGCAAAAGCGGTCATATTGATAGTCAGCCACTGTGGCTGTGCCAATATCAGAAGTTTGTGTCACAGGTTCCCGAACTTTACCAGAAGGAATTTCTTTCCTATAATATGCATTCACTTCAACACTTATCTAAAGATGTTATGCTTCATGGACATGTGGATAATTTCAGTTGCTTTGAATTTGAAAATTACATGTACAAGTTAAAGAGAATGCTACGAAAAAGTAACAATCATCTTTCTCAAGTTGTGAAGCGAATTAGAGAATCCGAAAATAGCAGTAACGTATCGTGCAGTGAGACAAAGTGTATAAGTGTTTTAAAAGATGATTGTTTTGTTACCTATTCTGGTAAAGTTTGTCTGATTAATTCGTCGGAGAGTGGCAAGAATAACGTTTCCGTTAGATTTTATAAGTATGTTAATAATGTACCCTTCTATCCCTATTCTAGTAGTAAAATGCATATATTTGAAGTTGAGCAACTTGAATTAAAAGAAAGTGTAATTGATAAAAGTGTATTATTTAAAAAGTGTATTTTACTGCCTTGTGAAAGTAATGAGATTTGTATACCACTTTGTAATCTTTCAAATTAAGGTTCATTAAACGTTTATTAAATGTATAATTATTACTTGTCTTGTGTTTACTTAACATTTTCATTGTTTTTTGCATATCAGCTGGTAATGACTTTTTCTTTTTATTCCCTTTAACTGTAAAATAATTTCATTTAATCAGCATTGGCACAATAATGGAAGCAACTCACATTCCCACATTGGCGATGCATTGGCACAATCGTCGCTTCGCCAATGCATTGTGGAATATTGGCATTGCCAATATAAAGCCAATACATTTTTCTCTTATGCTGGCTTTGCGTTGCAAAAGCGGTCATATTGATAGTCAGCCACTGTGGCTGTGCCAATATCAATCCAACTGAAAAAATACGGTACTGTGCTGATGGGGAGTAATATAATCGAAAATTCAGTTAATGTAAATTTTTATATGTAAAGATAACCCAAACGATTACTTTTTTATCCGAATACACAGTTTATGTAAAAAAAATATTGTCGGAAAAGTTAACGAAATTTCCTGAGTTTACTACGGACTAAATCTTGATTTTGCTCTAATCTCTTTCTGTCAATACTCGGTTGCACACCCAAAACCTTGCTATCTGTAACATGGAGTCTTACAGTTAACGTGCCATACAAGAAAACAACACACATATAAATTAATTACGTAGGAGCTCTTTAAAGCTACTTTGACTCATTCAAAGTACGATCAAAGAAAGTTAGATTCACGGGTACTAAATTTAACTATATTATATTACGAAAGATATTTAGTTAGTTATCAGTTATCAGTATAAGTTATCAAACAGAGGTTTCATTTAATTTGGCGTGAGTCAAAATGGATCGTAAACGATCTAGGAGTCGACTTGAAACCCTCAATGACAATGAACAAGTCCGTAGGGAGCATGATCCTCCTATACAAGTAATACCAAGGACTAGTACTAAGAACAAGCCTAGAAGCAAGATCCTTTTCTCGCCATAAAAAGGCGTAATAAAAGATTGAAAGCAAAATAACCTAGTAGTTTTTGTATTACTGTGTATATATAAACTGCATATACAATAAAGTAAGCCATTTATGACTTGGTATTTGTTTTAAAATCTTGGATTAAAATTCCTTTCCATGATTAAATTTTTTCACAAAAACTGCGTTTGGTTGTTTAGTTTTTATACAAGAAAATGTACATAAATTGTTTTTCTATTAGCAAATGATGTTTCGCTGAATTTTCGATTATATTGTACTAGAAGTAAATGCAATGAAATTACTGCTTTGCATTTTAACATGCAATTTAAAAGTTTGGATGATAATCAAATTATAGTGACACCAGATTACGCCCGTGAGAATTAAAAATTCTCACCGCGCCCGAATGTTATCATATATCCTCTATTTGGGCTGGCCAATAGAGATAAATAAGTAGATAGAGGAGACAATCGGACCTTCTTAACATGGAGGCACATAAAACCCATGTTAAAAATTGTAGAGTACTTAGTTTCAATAGATACGAAAAATTTTCACTACTAGCATCAAAAAGTTTAGTAGAAAATGCATGCTCGTAGTTGAATCGTTATGATAATATGAGTAACATCTCTACTTATTTTCAAACGTCTAGGAGATAAAGTAACTTCATAACAAAGTATTCTGGCACAGATATTTTATCCGAATGTCTCCTCTATCTACTTATTTACCTCTATTGACTGGCCTAATTACCAATTTTAAGCTCAATATGATGATTTCTAAAATTCTAAACTAAATCCTTCCAAATTATATTTGGAATTGCATTTTAAATATACCAAATTCTTCGTAATCAAATTGGTATAATAACAAATTATGGAGTGACTTGCATAATCGAGTGAAATAAATTATATACTTGTCTTAATAAAAATCACATATGAAATGAGTTTTAATTAACCATATAATAAGCAGTAAAATTGATCTGCGCACCAACTTTATCTAAAAATGCAAAATCGCACCTTAAAAAAGCTCACAAGATGATTCCCAATATTGGAATGTACCATCAATTATAACTACCAATACAACGTTTTCTGCGGTTGCATTATATATGTTTAGTTGGTGTCCAGTTTTCACTTTGGAGACCTTAGCAATTTTATTTCACAGCTTTTTGCTCAACTTTATGTTTAGCTAATTTTCTTAAGGATACTTGATCCACATACAGATGTTTTTAACTCAAAAGACGAAGGACAGAAACCTTCAATAATACCACATCTCTATTTTACTACAATTACCATAATATCATAGTGATAAGCGTGAACCATTAATCCATAGTTAAATTTAAATTAAGCTACTTAAGTTGTCTTTCTGTATTTATTTTCAATTTACTCTTATGATTTCTCCTGAATGTCCATTGATAAGACCTTATCATGTGAGTTTGATATGCGTTAAACCAAAATGTATAGTTAAATTTAAATTCAAGGACTCAAGTTGTTTCATTTATTTCCAACAACGTTTGCGCTGTCCCCTGAATGTAGTACATCCAAGCCGTAAGCAGAAAAAATGAGTGTATATGCACTGTTAGGCTGTAGATTTCACGAGTTTCATGAAAATATGTACGAACTCACAAAAACCATTAAATTTTTGCATTGTGCTAGAACACTTTAACTACTTTACCGAATTCTAGCGAGCTAAGCAAGCGAGTTTTTTCAGATTAACTAGTAATCTGTTTGGGATTCCTATTAAAAATGAGTATTTAAATTTTGTAGAACGTAATTGTATACTCTAACGGAAAAGTCATACTATAGTTTATTTGAGCTGATAAGCCCATTTTACGTCATTCACACAACCTTGCTTTCATATATACTGAATATTCTGATCGCTTTTTATTTCCGTATTTTGAAATTTTACATATTAATTCAATTTTAAGCAAGGTAAAAGTAACCATAGTAACCAAACATTGCAAATTCCATAATTCAAAAATTAGTCTTCGCCACTAGAACGCCAGTCCATCTAAAGGCTGAGCACTATTTACAAAACGTTTTTAGAATAATAATATATCTATGAAGTAAATTAAAATACAGAAAACAACATAGCAGTAAATACTACACGTATTAGTTAGGTGAAGGTGAAGTAGATTGTGGTCCATTAGAAATTGTTTTTATATGTTTTTGCTACTGGTAAATTTATATCAAACAAGAAACTCGCATTACATAAAAAGGAAGTTGACTTTTTAATACATTGCTCAATATTTACCTAATAGTGGAAATTAAACTGTGTAATTTATGAGTACATAATACTTATGTTTCTGGAGATAAACATTAAATTTAAGTCACCCGAATGAAATATTTATTCAAATTTAAAATTACTGTGTGTATACCATTCTTCTATTTTTTCTTAATTTGAAGTTAGTTTCACATATTATTGGTTCCATATATGTACTTAGATTTTGTTTAAACATTTTCGTTATTAAAACGTGTTGAATGAAGTACATGATATACTGAGGAAGTTAATAATATAATATATCTAATAATAGAGTAAATTCTAGCGTGTAACTTTAGAAAATACATATTTAAAATTTAAACAAAAATATCTAAATATAAGTTTCTACTGAATTTGTTACCAAACCTGCACTTAACATCTACAATACTACATATTAAGAACCTGAACAATTAAAAAAACTTAATCGGCATTTTTAGAGAAGTTGATAAGACTTACTCCAATTTAGAGCTTACTACACTATTGTTTCCGTCCAGCATGTGGAAAATGTAAAAATATCTAAAAGTCAAACTTACTTGTTGGTACCTAAAATCAAGTTTATAATTAAACAAAACGTTCCTTATTTGTATTAACATTAATGATACTTAAGTTTATGTTTTAACTACATGGTAGTAGGTAAATACTAAATGTACCTATGTATGTACTTATAATGAACACTGCCATTAAGGATTTTACATTGTACTGTTTCTGTTCTTAAATATTTAGCTAGTTGTGACTTGTCGTTTTTGTTTACTTTGAGACTTTTGTTTGTTGAAATAATTATTTATTGAACTTTCTTCTTTTTCAATAATATAAAGGCGACATACAAATTTGTGATCTTGAAATTATTGTGATAAACCTATTACATGAATTTGTTCCAACGTAATACAGGTACGTTAACATAAAATGATATTTACCCTCAAAGCACTTAGGAATCATGATGCGAATGTAAATTATCTAATTAATATATGATGGAAATTTTGTGAAAACGCACGTTGGCAAAATATCGGTTATCATGGTTTGTTGGGTAATAAAAGTATTTTAAATTGTTTGAGGGTATCAAAAACGTTTTTAGAATAACTAATAAGTAAATTTTCATCACAAAATAGAATTTATGCCTCGAACCAATTGATTTTTTGCAATATGTGACAATATTCATTTCACTAACAGCAAGTCAATAAGTCTCGTAACCAAAAACATTTGCAACACCACAGGCGTTAGCTTATCAATAAAGTTGGTAGAACCAAAACGGACCTTCACTGGCAAGTAAGATCTCACCCGTTTTAAGTATACATTTGGTTCCTTTCCAGTAAGCTGGCGAGATAATTGTCTTAATAATTTTATACTTGCGTTGTGAACATTACCACAGAACCCATAAAGAAAATTTATGACAATTGTGGAATATATAACGACCAGCCAACACAGTCCAATTTTGAAAATCATTAGAGTTTTTAATGATTCCTGTACCACCTTGCCGTTGTGCTTGTCCGGAACGTTTTTCTTACGAAAAAGCTCTAATGCACACACAACCTGAGCTGGTCCAAAACCTAAAAATATTGCTACCAGTTGTTGCGAAGCAATTTGATTGAATAAAGTAGACAGTATTTGAATTTGTCGATATAAATTATTGAGAATTTCTCCTTGCCTGCAGGTGCTATCTTTCCGTCCTCCATAGTTGCTACAGTTCATTAAACTAAAAATTTAAAATTCCCACATACATCTTAAAAATGAGCTTGTTACTGTTTTGAAAACATTAAACGATGAAATAACTTTACCGTTTTAAACGCAAAAGTGACAACGTCAGGCATATCGATCCAATTACAACTTCACTTGCTGCTACCACTGAGCGCTTTACTTCGATGGACCATATAACGCAATTAACTAAGTAGATTATTGTAGTTTCAACAATAGTTCTAACCAGTTGACTGTTAGTTATGGCGGCAATCATATTCTCAAAACATTTTATCACACAGGAACCGGGCAAGTATGAGAATACATTTAAAGGCCAATTGGGAATGACCGCAGCGATACCTGGAATTAAAAGACCAAGCGTTTGGATTGCAGTGGCTAATAGATTAATCATATGTTTCGTTAGATTTGCTATCCGCATTTCATCTGATGTCATCCCTGTAATAAAATACATAGTATGCAATCATTACAGATGTCAATTAACAAACAACTAAAAAACTAAAACTGGTACCTTGTTTCCAGAATTTCTTTTCATTTCCCAGTAGTGCATTTAAAAACGATTCCCAATCGCGACCATGGCGCAAGAAGCAAATCACAGATAGGGATGACACAGTATGCGCAGCTGCCATTAGAAATCCAATCGTAAGCATTGTAGTCTTTTCCTCTCTATGACTATCTGTAATGGCAACTTTCTTTTTGGAAAGTTGAGCAACATGATAAATTTCCGGTAGTCCAAGAATGGATATCAAAGCAAGACTAAACATGTACGGACGCTTAAGATACGCTATTTTCCGGGAGGTTTCATTCCACAAATTGGTATTTCCTCCAGTAATTGCATTTGCAGAATTCAAAGCTTTGAAGTAGGCTTTAAGTAGTCCTGATTGAACAAGTGGCATCTTATTTCTCTTTTATATAAATTAGCAGATTAAAATGGGCACTTTTATTCTTTAACAGAACTCTACTACCATTAAAAACGTTTCCTTCCGACCAAACAACAACGACTTGACAGTAAAACTGAACTCATAGTTTAAACTGTTTTTATATGAAAATTCTCATTAAAATCATTGTATCAGTGATGTTTTTTGGTCTGAAGATTTTTCACATAATCATTTGAAAATAGAGTAAATATATCAATATTAAATAAACCTGTGTTATATCCACCAGATTGCACAAGGACAAATGAGAAATGGTAAATTTTCATCAAACACATCAATCAAGACCATCAGAAACATCCCAATACATGAAAAAGGTTTTCAATTTGTGACAAGTTTACTTCAAAAAATTCAATACATTAAAAAAGCACCTAATGTGTATCTTTTCCATATAAAATCCTTTTTTCATCCATTCCTACTTTAAGCACTTGACTGTCAACATGCAAATAAATTGAAATATTGAACTAGACACCCATGTTTAGAGTACATACATACACTTGATTCGACTCCGCAAATTTATAAACGTCAGTTTGTCTATATACATTTTGCTCATATATTTACCTATGTTATCACTACTCCTGGTACTAATACATGTAATCTAGAGTAGCGAGCTCCAACCAAAAGTAGTATATTCTGCAAGTACTAGAGCACTAATACTTGTACGTACATAATATCGGTAATTTCTGGTGGCTTTTGATTATATATTTATTACAGTTACAATTCTATCTTCCGAATGAAAATACGTATATCCTGGAAGCATTTCAAGTATAGCTGGTACATACCAAAAAACTGATAAGTTTTCATAGTTTGTAATTAACAGTTCTACAACAGCTAAGCAACAGAGAAAACAAAACACGTATCAAATATAGTATTAACTATTTCCGTGGCTGTGTAGATTTAATAAATGACATTTTATTTTTTGTTTTGTTGTTGCATTTACTTCAGCAATCTCCAGAAGCATAGAATATTCACATATAATTTTCTGCTCATGCAATCTATTTTAATTATTTTAATTCTGCAGGAAGGTGTCAACATATCATTTTTTTTGGCATGTTGAAACTGTATTTTCGTTTTGAATATTGATTTAAAATTGAAGCAGCAATTTCTTGGCTAACATATATGACGTTGGAGAAAATATTTATAAAATAGTTTATTCTAGCAAGAATGAATATTATTATATATTTTGTGACATGTGTCACATAATGCACAATTCGCGTTCACATGTCATCTTTTTTCCGCCAATTCCAAAATCGATATTCAAACTTCTTTTATATTTACTTCATGATTTACAAAATTAAGTACTTTGGTAAAACAAGGCATTTTATCCAGTTTTGTTATTTTTCCTGATTCCAAAATGCCTTCACGTTGAAGTGTCGCAAATAAAATTTGCACAACTAAGAAATTGAAATTTTCAATTCCAACAATATCCTATAATCCTTTATTATATCATATTCATATTATATCAGAGTACAATTCGCATTAGATGCATAGCTCATATATATTTCTCTAAATTGTCCAATGGTCCATATCAAGCCGAAATGGGCAATGTATCAAAAACGTACCCCATAAATTTTCAAATGTAAATGAATGTCTGGTATCTTTAATGGATTTTACAAAATAGATGTAAAGTGAGAAGACAGGACAGTGAAGTAATAACAGTAGCTTGCAAAAATTTATTGTTTACAAGATTTATTTCTAAAATTTGATCATATTTTTATGTTCATAGAAATCTTTGTAATGTGAACTTAGCTCAACTAGTTTCATTCGTTTCCAATTCCTGAAGCCCTTAAGAAGAACATTGCTAAGTTTCAAAGGTTGGAGAATTAATGAAATGAAAATTTCCACTAACCGATTCTCTGAGCGTCAATTTATATAAACCAGATGTAGAGAGTGACACGGTTCTGAAATGTTTAAACGCTATCTTGATGGATATTCATTCCATAGAAGTGATAGATCATTTTTTGTTTCGTTCCTTTAGTAATAAATGCTTGGATTACTCATCACCAGAGAATATTTTGTCATTCCCATACTTTCGATAATAAAAAACAAGTGTAAAACATTTTCCGAACATTTTTCTAGTAATAATAATTATTCCTTATTGTACTACAAAACAAAAACAACATTACTAGAAGACAGATTAGTACAAAGAACAATGATAGAAGCTATACTGATTAAAAAAAGCCATGCAATAGAAAGTTCCGTTGATGAATCAAAAAGAGGAGGACGGTCATGCTTGGTTACCCGATTTTTGGAACCCATTTTTCTTTAAATTTTTTGAGATTAGTTGATAGAATATCTTTTTAAACTTAAATACATAAAGAATATTTTTTGTGTTCATAATTTGTCTTTTCTCCTGCAGAGGACTTTTGATAAAGTCGAAACGGAGAGAAATAAATCATTTTTCTTATTCACGTGTTGTCTCCTTAACCATTTTCTTCAAACAAAACATATAAGAAGTTGATAAAAACATTATTGCCTTAAAATTTCATTTTCAAGTTTTGCATTCATTTATTAAAAATCCCTGATGAAGATCCAGGATTGCGTCGAAATACTGGGTTTAGTTTTTCGAATAAAAAAGCTTTTCAATTTACACTTGTTGTATTAATATCTTTTTATATTAACATGTCTACCGAGTGGAAACAACTTACTAAAAGTATCATTGCAAATTGATGAGGTACATTATTACAATACGCAATTCTAAAAATTACATTTGTGATAATTTTAACAAACAAACCATTTTTTAAGTACAACTACCATATGTACTACGTAACGCAAAGTAAAAATGTAAGTTTAAAACAAAACCGCTTGAGATTAAAAAACACAGATCTTTATAAAAGTTTAATTGCAGAAACCAAAAACACGGTTTAGTTCGGGGAACCAAATGAGATAATTTAATACTGAAACAATTACGTATGGAGAATTATGTATGTGGAACTAGGTTGGCAAGAACCGAATAATAATAAAATAATAAATTGCATACATACTGACCAAATTGAGAGCATTAAATTAAATGCAATAATTACTTCTAATTACTAATAAGTAATTTTACTGGTTGCCTTCTTCATACGAAATTGTAGTATTTTAAATTGTTGTTTTTACTGATTCAACATTAGGTATTTACATCTTGTCAAATATTAGCAGATAGAAGTACAAGGTACAAGTAAATGATTAGCTATTAAGAAAAGGCAAAATCCTTTCGTGAACTGGGAGTTTAATGAATGTTTAGTGATGTTTTCGATTAACGTTTACCATTAATATATAAAGCAAAGCAATTTTTCATTTGGTCACATTCCACAATTCGACAAGTTTTACCTAAATAATTATTAGTCTGATAACTTTTGTTTTCAACACATGTTTACTAAAGCTTTCAAAATACATAACATTAAAAGGAGAACAGAAAGATATTAATCAGAATTTATTTATATTAAGTGGAAAATATTTTCCGAACTTGGAGTCGGCAATCGTGTAGTTTTCTTGTGGTTCAACAGAAATCTTCTGACAAAGAAACTTTTATAAAAAAATATAAATTCTTATATGCCTATTT